>VXBA01002171.1:1718823-1921028 GCA_013399895.1 Serilophus lunatus
TTTTTTTGGCTGGAGTTTCTTTATTTAAAGATTTGAAAGGAATTTTAGCTCTAGGAATGCTTAGATGTTAAAATCCCACTGTGACAAGTAAGTGTCTAAGAGGGGAAAATAAGTGGTGTAGTTAAAACAAAACCTCTCGGATTTTGCAGATCTGTCTAATTGCTAAATGCTGGCTCATATTCTGCTGGAATAAAGAGCACGATGGTCTCCAGAGTTCAGCTAAGATGGAAGATGGTAAAGCTTAAAAATTCCAGATTGGAGAGACACCATGCATTTTGTAGATGTCTGGGGCAATAGTTTCAATTCAGGTAGAGATTTTGGAAAGGCTAAAAGGTGAGAAAAATCTGAAAGGTTCTCACTACCAGTGTATTTCAGCCCTTTCTTAGAGCCAAGGAATATGACTCCAAAAGGTAGAAGTAAGTCACTATTGATTAATTGAAATTTTTCTTGAAAATATCCCATTTCCAAATAGCTTTTGATGTCTGGATAAGATTAACTTCCTGTTATAGATGTAGTAAGGATGTACCAAAGTTAATGCTTGAAGAAAATGTTTTGAATTTTCTATCTTTAAAGGTGTGATTTTTGCATCAGGAATCAATACTTTCAGTTGGCCTAGTGCTTAAGAGAACAAAAAGCAAAACATCTGGAAGTGGCCAGTTTACCACCAGCATGACTCCTGAGCTAGTACCCAAAAGTAAATGGAATTATTCAAAGTCACTCTAGGAATAATTGTTTAGCTGTATCAGAAATGCAGTTTGGAATTCTTGGGACTCTACAAGAGTTACCCCAGAGATGCTTCAGGAGAGAAAGTTTTGTGTAGAATGAAAATCAATCACTATTCTTTTTCCAATGCAATAAATTCTAATGCAATAAATCTTTGAAACTTGAGCAATTAACAGCTCTACCTTTAACCAAGCACTGTATCAAATATATACATAAATACTTATAACTGTATCATGGAATCATGGAATGGTTTGGCTTGGAAGGGACCTTAAAGATCCCATCCCAATGGGCAGGGATACCTTCCACTGTCCCACGTTGCTCCAAGCCCTGTCCAGCCTGGTTGTGGTCTTCAAATGAACTTGCCCTCATGGTGCTGTAAATTCACTAAATATATATATGGGTCTTCATGCTGTGTTACCTCCTCGGCAAGGGACAATTACCCAGTGCTAAAACCAGGATTTCACTCTGCTCATCTTCCCAAGAGAAAACAAATAAAAGGAAACTTGTATAGTAAAGTTTAAGATCAAAAATAGGGGGGGAAAAAAAGAATCTAGTTGTAAAACCGTGGTTTGGATCCAAATTCCTGAACCCATTTTTATCTAACATTAAAAGGTTATTTTCAAAAACATGTGGTTATTTTTGGTTCCAAAATTTTTATGTGGTTATTTTTAGCTAGTAGAGTTCCAATTTCCCAGTGTGTTATTGAGGGATAATTCCTCTAGCATCAAAGGGATGTTCCTTTTGATTCCCCAAATGCGATCAGACAACAGGCTCATCTTTCTCATTTTATTTTCACTTTCTTTTACCTTTCTTGTATTCTTATGCCTTTCTATTTTTAGAGTGCATGTAGTAAAAATTATTTAAAACATGCTGGTTTGTAGGAGGCTGTATCAATACCATCAATTGGAAAATTCTTTCTCTCTAAATTCTACATTATTTTCAATGTTTTTTTGTGCTAAAGTATCTAATTACAATACCATGAATTAAATGAGGTGCCTTTACTCTCTGTGTAATTGTATTCTTTTAGATTCTGTGAAACATTAGGTAACATTTTCTTTGTACTTGCCAATACCCCATAGTCGTCAGTCTGTGTTATAGAGCTTTATAAAACTCTATTCAAGGCTAAAATAAACCTCTCTTAGTCTACATGGATAACATTAGCTTTTACTTTCTGTTTATATGCTCAGCACATCATTTAAAAGGTAATTTGAGAAAGCAGAATGTGAATAAAGAGTTGTGTTAATCAAATTCTCCTCTCTTTCTCGTTTGGACTGGAGAAACTTATAATACAGTAATATACCTTTTTGCCTATTTGTTTTTTAAGCAAATTGCAAAAATTGAAATCTTAATTAAAATATAGCTGGAACATCCTCAAGATATTGGTGGCGGCCTTTCAGTCCATTTTTAGTTGTAAATGTTGTCCATTACTTCCATATAATGGATATTTAAACAATTCAAAAGCTCAAAATCTAAAGCATAAATGAAGACACTCAATTATGTAGTGAATTACTGTAGAAATAAGTTCCATTTACTACAGAGGGCTTGGCCTTTTTTTCTTCATATACATTTTCTACTTTTTTGATGTGGCCATGAAAGTTCCCCAGATGATTGATTTTCCCTCACTGGAGGATCCCAACATTCCCTGTCAGTGATAAAGGGAAACTGTTTGTGCATGGAACCCAGTTTTGCTGATTACTTTTTATAGTTTGCTTTTGACATCTTTAACTTGATCTGTCTTGGGCCATGACTTTTTTTTTTTAAGGGAAACTCTGTTTCCTTGAGAAGAAATCCATAAAGCATCATTCTCCCTGCAGAATGAGTATAAACCAACTCCTTGGAGACCACATATAAATCACTTTTAAGGGGAGACATTGCTCACTCAGAAAAGTGATTTGTAAACGCTTTAAGTTTGTGCCATATTAAACCATCATCCTCAAATAGATACCTGCATCTAAAATACTGAAATATGAACTCTTCCTTGTGGGCTGATGGTACCAGGGAGCAGAATTTATAAGTGGGGACTTGGCGAACAACATATGATGTCTTCAAACTATGTTGCCTGATGCCATTTATTTAATGATTTTTTAGGATACTGGGAGACAACCTGCTCTAAACGAGATGGTTTCTGCATAAGAATTAAATATCCTTGCCATGTTAATTTTTCTCTCTAGTATTTCTACTAAGGTGTTGCCTTGCATGAAGTTTGAAAGTAGACTTAAGCCAAGCAACTCACGCTGCAGATGAGCTGCAAGTGGCAGCAAGGAGCCTTAGAGCCTCTGAAATGAGGGATAATTCCATTACTGATCTAAAAACTATTCCAGCTTTAAGGGACTGCGGCAGAGAAGAGAAGAATCCAGCCTTTGCTTAAGCAGAGAAGAGAAATAGTAAATTTCATTCCAAATGTATTTCAATTTAATAAACATCTGTCATGTATATTTAAAACTGCCGTTTCAGGATTGTAATTATATCATCTGAAAATAAGTCCTCCTCAAAAGAGAATTGAAGTGACAGGCTGAAGAAAATGAAACATGACGTTGCTCGTTCTCCTTTCGTCCTAGAGCTAAAATTTAAATTAATTTTATTCTTCTTGTCAGAAAGTATTTTAATTGGAAATTACTTTTGATTGCAGTTTTCAGAGAGGAATGGGATTCTTCCCATTGTGTGTACAGAAGTTGTTCAGTGTCTTCATAATATTTTACTAAATTAATCATTTGCAGATATTTTAAATAGTTGATAGCTGTGCTGGTAGTTCTAAAGAAAAAAGACCCAACCTGAGATAAATGTAAAGATTGTCACTTTTTTTGATGCTTGGCACCTTTTCATCCCATGGTGTGTTTGTTGCCATAGCTACCTGCTTGTTGGGAGAAATGAATATTTGATAGTAACAGTAACTAGACTGTAAAAATTAGATATGCTGCTTCAGTTCAATTTAGGTTTATCACATGTTTTTTTACAACTGAATTTCCTTTTTAAGTGCTGAAGGAAAGTTTGGATTCATATTCCTACGGGAGCTACAAGTCTCTGTAGCCCTGTAAGTTCATTCACAGTCATTCCACAGTCCTCTGATGAACTGAAAGGTCCTAATTAAATTTTCTTCCAATATACTTTAATTTTCAGCTTTCAGACCTCCTATAGTAAGAAATTCTTCTATTAATATCTAAATATCACAGAAGAAAATAGTCGAGCCATGGGCATCACAGATGGTGGCTTTCTGTGCTGAAACAGTGACCCAGCTTATGAGGGATCAAGTACAGGTGTTTGGCCTAATATTTCACTCATGAATTATTTCTGGTTTGGTATAATGTTTTTTGACAACTGACTCAGCCCTTGCCAGACATGAAGCTCCAGCAGGTACAGGATTACAATTCAGTGGAAGTTGCACATTACAGAGGGAAAAAGATCGTCATAGTAATGGAAAAGAATGTGCTGTTTTATTAGAAAAAATCCAGAAATGAAACAGTTCCCTACTGTGACATTTACCTTGGCACTGGCGCTTTTCTGCAGGCATTAAAATCTTTGGCAGAAAGAGTGACTTAAGGAAAAGTGATGCTTTGAGTCATTCTTTCTTGCAGTGCTGTCTCAGACATGAGAAGTGACAGAAATCCTGTTGGCTGCATTATCTTTCCTTATCCTAATTTCTGTTGTCTTAGAAATGTCTGAATTGTCTCTGTGTACTTTCCTTAACGTATCCCTGATAAAATACATAACTTTCAAAAGAGATAAACTGAAGGGAGATTGTTTTCCCCAGAGTATTTCTGCCTTCTGAATGAACCATGAGTGACAGGTGGCAAGAGCTGCGATGAGAAAGAGATTTTCAGAGCAATTGGTCAAAAATGTATCTTTAATATGTGGAAGTCCAGAAAATTCCACTAATGTGATTAAATGTTTGAGACTATGAGAGGCAATAAAATCTGTACTGATGGTAATGATGGTCTGATTTAGGCTTTCTTGAGGTGACGAAAGTTCTCCCTTTTCATTTTTCCTGTGGACTTTGCAGCAGGTCCAAAGCAGCTGCTGAGGGGATCTGGAGATAGCAAGGCTTTTTGCTGCACTCTTGGCTTCTCACCATAGCCTAATGAGAACATTAAGGCATCATGTTCCTGCCTTAAAAGAAAAATAATCACCAGGCTCTGCAGTCTGTCACCTGTCAGACTCAGAGGTAGCACTTTTGGGTAGCAATAGATAAAAGCCTTGCTTTTAGTGACGTGGCTGCAGAGATGGTTCTGAGAGGTTTGGAGA
Source organism: Serilophus lunatus (assembly GCA_013399895.1). Taxonomy (NCBI): domain Eukaryota; kingdom Metazoa; phylum Chordata; class Aves; order Passeriformes; family Eurylaimidae; genus Serilophus; species Serilophus lunatus. The sequence goes on from VXBA01002171.1 coordinate 1,723,786, forward strand.
TGCCAGCAGTGGGGTTCACTTAGGAAATTCCAGCACTTAAAAGCAGATTGTTTCTTCCATGAGAAGTAAAAAGGCCTAAGTTTGATCAGAGAGCTTTAGAAACTGTTCTGAGTTTGGTTTTGGCTGTGCTTGCAGCAAGGGCTGGTGGTGGGACAGGGTGAGGTGTCAAGCTCCTGGTACACAGGGTAACGTGACTTCCCCCAGACACTTGTCTGTTGCTTCAAAAAGGGATGTTCTCCAATCTCAGTCCTTCCTGTTAAACCCCTCCATACCTCTTTTAGTTACTGCCCCAGCAAGAGAAGCTTCCTGGGTTGTGGTTTGAATTGGCTCAGAGCTGCCTGGTAGCCCTCGTAGCCCTCAAATCCCCTCCTGTTCCCTGCTCAGCCTCAGGGCTCCAGCCCCGAGTGAAGCCTTTCCCTGCCAGCAGTGGTTTCCCTTCCTCAGCTCAGCTGCTTTGGATTTTCTCCTTTAGGTCCTGACCTCCTGTCACTTATGTGGTTTTATCAATACAAATTATTCCTTCTTTCAAGTATGTGTAGTGCCTGAAAGTTTTGGGTTTTTTTATGAAGTTTGCATTATATGTAATGCTACACCAAAATTTCTAATGACATCCACTGCTCCTCCCTCCCCAAAATAAACCCAAACCACCAACCAACCAAACTGAAGACAGCTGCAGCAGCTGGACTCCATTGCATCTGACAGCAGACAAGGCTGGCACAAAACTTTTTCCTCACTGGGGTGCAGTTGTATATGTCAGATTGTGCTGCCACTCCCTGTACGTGGCTCTACTTCTGGAAAGTGCATTGATTTCCTCCTGAGTAAAGAATGGCACAACTGAAGGCACTTCCACTTGTAAAAAATGCCCTCAGCACTGTGTCATCACTGACAACATGACCCTTCTTCTCCTGCAAATAAGGAAAGGAATTTGTTTCTTACATGGGAGAAAATTCCATAAACAACAGCCTCAGACCTACAGTGGATTTTCCATCTTGTCTAGTTTGTTAAAGGCTGGGTGAGATTTTGAGAAGTGTCTTCAGAAAAATTCAGTTCTTTGGATGCACTCAATATAGGGAGGATTCAAAACGTATTGTCTGATGGGGATCCTTGAACCAGTAATTGCGAACTGCTTAAGTACATATAGATTTTTATATATGTGTAACTATACTCATATATATATACCTTTTTTATTGAGAGATCTTTGAAAGATATTTTATAACTGATTTGCCTTCAGTTGGAAAATGAGGCATGGAGTTTCATATGGTTGTGTTTTGAATCCCATATCTCAGCATGAAAAATCAATCCCATCACATGGGAAGGTGTAGATAGAATTAAACCAAACTTTTACTAAAGCAGCTGCAAATGAAGTCTCACAATTTGGTTTGAGAGAGGAAGTAATCTTTCAAAAACAAAGTCATGATTTAAGGCTGTGCAAATAAGTAGAAATTCTTTTCAGTTGTAAAGCAGATCTCGTCTCCTTTTGAGTGGAAGGAGCAGAATAATGAATACCTGAGTTCAAAAAGTTTTAATAGAAGCTCCTGTCTTGTTAGGTACTTTCCACTTACATCAATGTATCAGCTTGTTATCTGTCCCTTAGTTCATATATCATATTTAGTTTATCAGCCTCCATATGAGGCAAACAGACTTTGATTACACGATCTGGCATGTCAATGTTATTTTAGGAGGCAAAGGGGAGTTTGATGATTTGATCTTAGTGACTTGGTAAGTTACCCCTTCTTGAAGAGATGGGATTTAAATTAAACTGAGGATATTCATTTCCAGTAGATAAAGCAAGATATAGTTTTCTTTTTTCATCCCTGAAATGGTAGAAAGAAGTATGTAATCTTTGCTTTATGAAGATGGAAGACCAAAAACTGACACAGATTTTGGAATATAAATTAAGAATTTAGATGACATTTTGAGGAAATGGATAAGCAGAAGATGCCTTGTGCTTTAGGTGGAGCAAAGCCTGTCTTTCAATCCTATCCAGGGAAGATAAATTACGTAGTATAATTCAGACTATGACTGATAAGTGTAATGGATCAAACAGAATATTCTGAGTTTCTATAAACAGTAATGAGAAAGGTAACTTTCTGAACACTTTCCTATTTTCTGTGCAGCCCATCTCAGAAAATACTAGACAGTATCTCTAAAACAAATGCACTGCAGAAAACATACTAGAATACTTGATATAATTTTAAATGTATTTTTCACTTAGTTATAAATATTGGAGAAAACTGAAAAAGTGTTACAGCATTTTGCATATAAATACGTTTCCTCTTCACATACAGCCATGTCAGTAACCACTCAAAGATGCAAGAGCTGATTTAAGACTTCTAGTAAAAAGGGATCTGCTGCAAATAGGTTAAGGCTAAGAAATTTGGAGTTGCTTTTGTTAGTGATTTAGGAGAAATTGATGACTAGAGAAGAAAATAAATAGCAAATAGAAAGTGTTGAAGAATTTGTGAAGGAATCCAGTCTAATTTAGGATTTTGAGCAAGATGTGCACTTGTTTACTCAATGAAAAAAGAGATGTTTGGCTTTGAGGTGTATTTAGTCCATCCAAATTCCTGTTTCTCCCCACTGACAAGCCAGACTATGCTTAATAGAATTCTATGGTGTGAACCCTGTCCTTGCAGATAAAGAGGTAGGTTACTACACTCATCAACTACTGCAAAAAAACAACGTGGAAAGAGTCAAAACTAAAAAGCCCCCAGGACAAATTTTGTTTTGCATGGTTGTTTCCTCTCTGCAATCCCACTGTGCGGTTTTTGCTATTGTGCAAAATGTTTGGAGCGGTGAAATTATATGCATTCAAAACTTCAGTCACTTGAATTCAGTTGAAAATAAAAATTCTTGGGACTTCTGCACTGTGGCTTTTAGCTCAAGAAAAGAAAAAATTTATTTCTGTGGTGTGTGGATTTTATTGTCTAATAGCAATCTCTGTCACAGCAGAAAAGAATAACATCCTTACCACATAAAAAACAAGGCTTCATCTGGAAAGAACCTCAACCAGTAACATAATTCATGGCTTTGTTTTTTGTCTACTTGTAAAAGATTCATGAACACTCCTGTTACTGTCAGCATCCACCTGGCCTTCAGTAACATCCACTAAGAAGAGTGGCTGCTCCTATTCCATGGGTTTTTTTATTGTTGTTGAATACTCTTATCAGGTTGCTGAGCTGGGACCCAGCTAATGCAGGACCATTCCTTTCTGCTATTCCAAAATCCTGGAGTATGGTAGACACTGGTAGAGGCTGATCAAAGAAAGCACCACTAAGTTTTATCTCTGTTCAGTCCTCTCCTGCAGAAGGTAAAACCTCAAATGGCCTTTCTACCCACTTGTTCCTGGGTCATCCTTCCCTGGAATCAATCTTCCATCTATAGAATCATCTCCTTGGGAGCACCAGGGACTGCTGTGCTGGTGCTACACTGACTTACTCCTCGGCTAATCCTTTTGTGTTTGGCAACAGAACATTGAGGAGCTGGAATGTTAGAAGTTTGTCTTGAAGTAATAACTGTATGGATGATGACAAGAAAAAAAAGGAAGATTGGGTTTGAACTATTTATCTTAAAGCTGTTTTCTCATCTGGTTCTATTTGTTTTTCTTCTGAAGTTCCAGTCTGATAAATAATACTTTTCAGTGGCTCTCATCTTCTTAGAACTTTCTCTTTTTTTCCAAGAAAAAAAAACATGTTAACAAATATATTATTTACTTAAATAATGTTCAACATCAGTAAGGTTAAAGAAATAAATATTTGTAACTCCCAATGGTTTCTTTATATATTACTGCAATAATAAAACTCTGAAATACATTGGAATAAAACTGAAAGAAAAAAAATTAAAGAAGAGGAACAGGAATAGGGAAATTTGTGTAAGACTGGCAAAAAAAATCATCTGTTAATAGAATTTTTACTCCTCCAATTGTGTGAATTGTGTGTAAGAGTAACTGGACACGGATAAAAAAAATATCCAGGAGCCTTTTGTATCAAAGACTAAGCTATAAAGTTCCCTTCTAAATGAATGTTAACTTTCAAAAGGTAACTTCCAAAGAGAACAGAAAAAGACCCAGTAACTTTCATGTGTGTGTTTTAACACACACACATACACAAAAGAAGTTAATCATGAGCAGTGTACTGGTCAGAAAAAAATAATTTTCAGGGTTCTAAATCTTTAATTTTCTATGTTTAAAGGTCTTTTTTTGAGAAAATTTTGAAATCAATTGACAGCTTACTGTGAAAATAAAAGTACTTAATTTTGAACCTTTGTGCATAAAATTTGTGTTTACTTGTTCTACATTTTTGAAACCTAATCAATAGATTGGATAATGGGAAGGAATCCTTCCGTGTGAGGGGGGGAGGCCCTGGCAGCTGTGGCTGCCCCATCCCTGGAAGAGTCCAAGGCCAGGTTGGAGCCACCTGGGAAGAGTGGAAGGTGTCCCTGCCCATGGCAGGGGTTGAATGAGACGATTTTTGAGGTCACTTCAAACCCAAATCTTTCTATGAATTTAAAATATCTCAAAAAATAAGTCCAAAATACTCTACAGTATAGATCATTGAGAGGTAGCACTATTCTGGGATGTGTGAGGTGTATGGGTGGTTTTGATGGAAAAGTAAACAGGTGAAAAGCATCTGTGCTATTTCTGAAGAGCCCTGATGACTTTTGTGAAGAACAGTTCATTTCTGAATATCCAGATGTTCACATAATAAGGTGCTATTTAAAGTAAGCACAAACTTCCCTCTTTCTAGATAGCATCAAACTTTTGAAGTCTTTTAAAAGATATAAATTGAGCACTTCAGAAAAAAATGCAAATCAACACATAGAGCGTGGCAGAAGAATAGGAACAAGAAAGGGTTTAAAATGTTGTTTTATCCACATTGTTTTGGAGTTTGTGAGTCATCTGAGCTTCTTCTCTACTGTGGAAAATTGCTTCAGAAATTGCTCCAGGCAGTGAGCTCAGAAATCATGTTGCCACATTTGTTCATAATCTTAAAACACTTGCTCACATCTGCTCACTCGAAATGGACACTTAACAAATACTTTGGGGTTGGTCCCAGACTTCGTACTTAACGAAGGAGCAAAGTTTTCTGAAATCTAAGCATAATTTTTAAGGAATTCTTTCTGTACCTCCTTTTGTTACCAGCACACCAGCTCCCACATGGTGAGAAAAAGCAATGGTGGTGTCACTGAAAAGTAACCATCTGGTAAATCTAGTGCCTGCACTCAGTGCTTACCTCAGTCACAGGAAGAAAACCAGCAGATAAATAGAATTTCAAGCTTCTAATGGTAGATAATGAGAGAGTCAGTGGGGACAGAGACTTTTGGCAAGTGCTTTGCAGGATGCTGATCCCAATCAGTGTTGGAGAGAACACTCCTGAGTGTTGAGAGAATTAATTTCTTCTCAAAGACGTTTTGGTGCCCTTCAAAGGTGTGCTTTGACATCCACAGTTTAAGCTTTGAGAAGATAGGCCTTAGTGGGAAGTGTCTGATGTCTTTTTTTCAGTAAAGACTAAATTAGTTGTGTGCATGTTAAATGTGCTGAATTTATTTACTAGCATTGAATATTGCTTTGGATATTGTTCCTGTAAGTGTGGAGTGGGAGTTTGATCAGCCCTGGGGGCAGCTCCAGGCCAAAGGCACGTTCCCTCAGCAGATACACCAATCTCTGCCTCAGCTAAAGCCCTTGAGAATGGTCACTTTTCCCACAAAGACAAATTTAACTCACTCAAAGTGAAAGTTGATAGATATAGTGAATATGTAACTCCCCTAGGTGAGCCCAGGGGGCAATAGAATGCTGAGCATTAGGGACTGGAGGCAAAATTACCAATCCAGAAGGGTAAAAATGGATATTTGACTTCACATTTGATCACTTAAATAAATAGGGTCAGAGATTCAAAAGTACTGGCTTTGCCAAGAGGTGGGACTGCTGAACACCTTTGAAATTAGGCTATTTTCCACATGGCTGGTGAAAAGAGGATGTAAGAACCTAATTCAGACAGCTAGAATATCAGATCCAATTGCATTTGCTTAATCTCTACTGTCTCATGAAGAGGAAATGGCAATGGAATGATCATATCCTTATCCCACGTACCAGCAAAGGGGAAGTAATTTTTTTTAAAATATAATTTATATGAAAATGTCCCTCAAAGCCATGTATTACAAATACAAAGGATATGAGGGATATCAAATGAGCTAATAGAAAGAGGAAGACAGCAATACCTTTTATTACATCCCCTTTAATCAGAGGAAAATCTATTTTCAGCTAATCAGCTATTGATATGCAGAATGATATATTGGCATAAGTTCAAATAGGTGTTTCATCTGGAGATACCCCTCTCTGTGGCCTGCAGTTCACTTGACCTGTTCCTTTTACCCACTTTAGCATATAAGAAAATAACAAAAGATCTGAAAAATTTTTTTCCTAGAAAAAGCCAGACTGAACTCTTATAGCTGATCACAGGCTTAAAGACAGATTTCATGTGTGTTTATTTTACCACCAGCTGGAGCCTTTTGTGTTTTTACTTCATCAACAAAATGGAAGTTTGTTAAACAGAAAATAGTGTTAAATAAAATGGATCAGGGTCCTGGCAGATCAGAACTTATTTTGCAACTACATTGTATATAAAATTTCTTTATAAAAATATATACGAAGGCCAAGACTACATTGTGTTTCAGCCTTAAACACACAGGTAAGAGTCTTCTCAATACTGTCTCCCCTAGCAGAGGTCCCATCACTCCAGAGCTGTCTGTCAGTCCCTTATTATACATTAATAACCAATTCGGGGTCCTCAGGCATTGAGAAGGGCTGTTTGAGTGGACGAAGAGTTGTTCATAGATGGAAGATAGTAAAGTAATTTTCTTAGGAAGAGATACAAAAGGGCTGTTATGCACAGGGAAAATTTTCTTTTAGTCTTTTCCAATCTTAGATTGAGAAGAAATATGGCTGTCAGAATGTTGGGTTTTTCCTAGACTTGGGCTTCCTTTTTCCCCAGACTCAAGTCACTGTGGATGTGTGATCTTCAATTAAAACAGTGAATGCACAATAATAATGATCCCTATTATTTCACATCATACTTTATATAATTATACATTTGTATTATATTTATCCAATATATAATCTACTCATTGCTGCTCAAGTTCAAAAAAAACCCCTTTATTTGCAAAAGGAATAGTGTTGAGTATAGCAGATTTGGTTTTGAATATTGCAAATACTGAAAATCAGGTGTGTTCATGCAGTAGTTACATAAGGACATTCCTCTAAATTTCTGAAATCTGTAGGATTAAGTTAATATGTAAAACCCATCAGAATGGTTTAAGGTAAAATGAGAAAATGTATTCATGACAACTAATCCTTAAGCCAATTACTGTGAAATCCCAGATCCAGATGTATTTATCTGGTGCATGGGGCTGTACAAGCCCTGACTCAAGGCAAACAAGAGCATAGGGTGAGGTCAGTATTTTTACAATAAAAAGTACACGTGTACCTCCAGATTTTAATCATGTTCAAGATTTGTAAAACAGGACTGAAAAAAATGAGTGAAAGGATGAAATGTTGGGCAGTGTAGTCTGAATAATTCCTAGACTGAAAAAAAGAACCTGTTACAGAGAGAAAACACCTTGTTTTCCAGGGCATTAGTGAAGGAAGGCTGGTGTGTTGTAGGCAATACAAGAGAAAAATTTAATAATGAGAGAAGAACTTTAAGCTTTGTCAAAGTTCAAGTTTTGAGCATTTCCAAAGATGATGGGGCGCCTTTTCCTGTAAATATTCCACCTCATGAAAACTGCTGTATTTCTTATTTCACTGTTAATTAAAGTGTCAGAAATGCTCATTCCCTGAACTCAAATGTGGGGGAAAAGTTCCCATTTCATTAAAATACTCAGCTACTATTTTAAACCCTTCCTTTTGCCTGTGAGACTGTGCTGTATTTATAGTCTGTTTTGCAAAAAAGAAAAAAAAGAATTAGAGACGAGATGAGGAGCAATGCTTTACAAGCTTGTAAATTCTCATGGGGCTTTTCATACAAACTTTCTCCTTGGCAAATGTTAGATGGGTGTAGTTTTTGAAGGGATTTTATTTAACTCAGTAAAGGAGAGAATTCATTACCTGTCCCAGACACTTCTTTTCCTCCCAAAAACTTTTCTGTGTAGCCTGATTTTAAGTGGGCCATTTGATTTCTTGTTAGCTTTGGTCTGTACAACAAACAAAACATAGGAGACAAAACCATTTTTAGCAGTCATTTTAAGCATGGGAAATTTAGTTAAAGGGTTGAAGCATCGTTAGTTTTTATCAGGCCATATAAATGGAAGGAAAAAATAAGTCTGAATAATAGAAAGGTCAAAATCATGGGTATCTATAGTTATTAGCAGAGCTTTATGGGGCATTAAGAACTGATATTCCCTAGTGACTCCTAAACCTCATTTTATAATTGGCAAATAAATAGAATTGCTTGCCTTACAGCCATGATCATTTTTTCCCTGTAGAGTTAAGCACTACAGACATAGACAATCATACATTGTCCTCAGAACTTCGAAATGTTATAACTGAAAGTGATGTCTGGGTCTCTGGGTCTTCATTCATCCTGGACCTTTGATGTAGTAAAAGAGCCTTTGGGAGAGGAAACACCACACTCTGGTCATTGTGTGAGGCTCTGCAGGGCTAAGAGAAGGAAAAAGAAAATAACATATTGGCGTGCAGCTTATTTTAGACAAATATTGTAGACACGTTGACTAAGAAAGATCTATAAGCCATTGTCAGCACAGAAACGTAGAGAGGGGTTTTTAGGTGCCCAGCACTAAATATGATCAGTCATGTGCCTCAGGACAGCAAAAGGAGTGTCTTGCATTAAGATTTGGTTATAAAGAATTGATTGTGAAAGCGAGTGTGGCAGCAAAATTGCATATGCGTGGCCCTTGCTAACCTGCTCCATCTAGGGGATGCTTTATGTAAGTCTTGTTTTCACGTGCATTTTAAGTCTTTTAAAACTTTTAACACCATTTAAGGGACTTACCATGTTACAATGAAATAAAAGTCTGGCCTGCAAACAGGAAAAAATGTACATTATTCATTCAACAATATGATCGTGGCACTTGTTTCACTTCCTGGTACTTGTTTTACCTGGTCTTTAGTGAATGTATCAAAGCAGCTTGTTGTTTGAAGGTCTGAATTCCAATGTTACTTCAGCAGAAGCTCAATTTAAACTGCTCAGTAAAATATTTACAGAATGTATGTTTGGCCATATAGGGGCTTTAGGGACCACATCTTCCTCCTGTTGTCAAATTAATCTAATTTTGTGAAATTTTCAATACAAGAATGAAATTTGACAAATCACACAGTGTGTGAAAATGTTGAAGGTAGATCTTATGCTGAACATACAGTTTTCCACAGGGTGTTTTTACTGTCTACAAGCATAGTTTTAGTGTAGTCTTTAACATAGTAGTCTACAAATAGTTTTAATGTTATTTGGAGCAATGTGCATGACCTAGAAGCACAAATGATAAGATGCTGCTGGTCTTTTCTGACCATCCTCTGTCCTGACTCTGCATTATAGAGGTATTTCAGGTGAAAAACAGTCAGTCATTAGCTGTAAGAAGCACATGTTTCATCACATTAGACACTGCTTCAGTTCATCCTTTGAACTGATGCCTGTGTCTGAATCAGAATATTTGACTTTCATCTCAGAACATTTCTTATTCATTGATACTGATTTTAATGCATTAACGATGTGAAATTATTTTAATTGAGCTAAAGTTGTGCATATTCTTTTCATTAGTAACACTTGTGTCAACAGCTGTATATTTTAAAGCTATTAAGCTGCAACAGGCAAAATTTTATGGAAAATTAAAAAAACCTCTATCACATATTAATTGCAGTCACACCAAAACATCTGGTTTGTGAAATAGCTCATTCCTACAAGTGTGCTCAACAAAAAAACACAGCTTCTGATACTGGTTTAAAAAATCCAAGAACAAAGGTTAATGATAGATGAGGAGAGTGAATAACACCAGAAATGAGTCTGGGTTACTGTCCCTGAGTTTAAATGTGAGAAATAAGGCACTTGGGGGTATTTGGCCACTAATAGGAGGAAAGGGGGTGGGGAAAAAACCCAAACCTTCCAAACAGGGAACCCACAGCACTTTAAATTTTTGATGGTTGAGGGTGGTAATGCTGAAAAGTTACTGTGTTCAGATGCAGTTTCTGGTATGGGACCTGTTACATTCACAGTCCTGCTGATTGTTCCCCCCAAAATGCACATGATGCCTCTGCTGGTGTCACTGTGCCATGTTGGTATTCCAGCATGTCCATCCTGTGCTGTCCTGGTGGGATCTGTGCTTTGGGTGTCACTGGGTCACCCAACAGTGCCAGGCAGTTTGTCTTCAGTGACAGATGACACACAACCTACATTTACCAGGTTAAAAATGCATGTTGGATGCCATGGGATCTGATCGAAGAAAAAAATCTGATGTTTTAATTTCTGTGAGGGGCACAGTGACACTTTGGTCAACTTGCAGTGCTCTGCAGCAGCACTTAATTCAGACTAGTCTCTGTTGTTTGGGCCCTCTCTGGGGACTTTACCCAACTTTGTCTGTACATACAAAGCTGACATTCTCCCCTCTGCTCCAGCCATGACCTCCCTGGTGCCCTTGCCCTGGAATTGCTCAGCCTGGAGTCACATTTTTCCCTGCACTCACCCTCACAAGGTTTGAACTTTGCTGCCTGTCTGTGTTTGACTGAGAGAGCTTCTTGCAGGCTTGGCATTTCCCTTTAACCTTCCCTTGGATTCCTTCGTGGCTGTGCCCTCCCTGCAATGCTCTCTGTCAGACACCAAAAATACAACTTGTATTGTCTTGCAATGGAAACAGCAAATTACTCTTATTACTCATTTCCAGTCCTTTGCTGCAGCAATCCATTAGGAAAGAAATAACCACTAAAACTAACAGTAAAGGACAAAAAGAGCAGCTCAACTGAAATCACTGCTACCTTTCAACAATGGTGGATGCTTGCAAATTGTTCTGCTCTAGGTGTTTGCCCCTCAGTGAAGACACCTTCCAGTGTCTCTGAGAGGAAAAATAATCCTTATTACACCTGTTTCATAAATGGGGGATATAAAAGATGAATCATGGAAATATTTTATGTCTAGGCCAAAATCAGCTACGAAATTTGAATTAATAAAGTTTACTTGAATCAGTGTTAAAATATAGGGAAAATAAGCAAGTAAAACTGAACACAACTGCACTTACACAGTTTTCTAAATTGGGCCCTATGAGTGTTAATTTTCTCTGGTTTTAATGCCTTACAGATGTTCATATTAATGTTGTGATTAATATGGAAAGAAATTAGTGACTTCTTGCATTATTTTCTGCTTTTATAGTTCTGCTTTTTACTTAGGCAGTGCAGTAAGTCAACTGCCATGAAGAGCTCAATACTTTGGAGTATATTTTCCATTTGTCTGACAGTAAAAAATGCACCTACATAAGTGAGGCCACCATTTTGAAAGTCAGGTTTCATAGAGAATTGGGCTTGGAAACCTACAAAAGAAAGCTTTTTGTACCATTTTATGCAACTTCTCCTTTAACTTGGTTCAAAATCCCCCACAAATAATCCCTTGTGCAGCAGACATCAACAGTTGTGGTTGCTTTAGATGTGGTCAGGAGGGGTAATAAATATTAAACCTAATCTTCTGAATCACAGATGCAATCCTAGGTTGTCTGCTTAAATGGATGATAGAATAGCTGCAAAAGGCAGGTAATAAGTTTCAGTGTGTGTGGTACAAGGCATTTGATTCCAGGCATAGATACATATTTCATAGGCTTTATTTAGAAATCAAAAGTGAGAAATCTGAGTACATGTCTGTATGTCTCAAATATTTATTTGTCATCCCACTTACGGCTTAGTTGAAACATTTGGAGCTTCTCTATCTGATCCCATGAGAGGTCCCATAAAAGAGTTTTGCCTGTGGGTATCAATATCTATATGCAACACAGCTGTTGGACTCAGCAGCATAGTAGAATCAGCTTTTATGAACATAATGAAATGGAATTTTTAAATGCAGTAAAAACAGACATAAGACAGCACATCAAACGGAATAGAGTCCGTCTGTGTTCTCCCTTTCAGCAGCTTTGCACACTTCTGCTGCTTTCAAAAATAAGGACAGCTCAGGAGATTCTGCATCCTCCTTTCAGTGCTGAAGCAGGGGCTGCTCTGCACAAATCAAATCAGGCTGAATTGCATATTAATCAGAGCCCCTTTAGCAATGCCTGCCACTCAGCCAGACTGCAACACTTTCATCCTTGCACAGAATGTGCTGTCATAATTGGTTTGTGTTAGGTGTTAGAAACATCTTGTGACTGAATGACCTGTAACTAATAAGAAGAAATGCTCAAATGAAATGAAGGTCCTTGTCTTCCAAGCACTGTACAAATGGGTTCCATCTGGCAGTATAGTGACTTAATGTGTGATTTATGTTGGACTCTTTATGTGTTACTGGGTGTGAGAGTTAAAAGAACCTCATCAGAATGCAGGGGTTCCTGTGACAGCTTTTAAGCTTTTGAACCTTAGTTGGAAGCTTTAAAGGCAGAAGTTTAACTAGGAAAAAAAAGAATTTTGAGATTAAAAAAGTTTCATTAGCCTGGGACAGAGCCCACCTTTCCTATCCTGTTTAGTGTTCAACAATTATCTGAATCAGCACAAGGATGAAGTAGAGACTGTTGTTAAATACAAGCCAACAGTGATGAGATGGTCAAAATACTCACCTGGAAAGGTCTCTCTGTGCTTTCTGTATAAGGACTTGGACCTCAGTCTGTTTTTAATGAGACCATATTGGTTTTGAAAACTTTTCCTGATACGTATTTCATTGAAACTGATGTTTTCCAGTAAAAAATGATTGTCTTTGGTTTCCGACTAAAATTTTGTTTAATACTCATAGAATCATTAACATTGGAAAAGTCCTCTAAGATCACCAAGTCCCTCTAACCAACCCACCACTAAACCATGACCTGAAGTGCCACATCCACATGTTTTTTGAACACTTCCAAGACATTTCCCTGGGCAGCCTGTTCCAATGCTTGACAACCCTCTCAGTGAAGAAATTCTTTCCAATATCCAAACTAAACCTGTCCTGGCACAACTGGAGGCCATTTCTAACTGGTTATAACGAGAGCCAAGATTGTGTCTTATATTGTAGGCCCCATAAAAATGGAAAAACATTTCATGGAATGTATTAAATACTATCTCTTGTCATCACATTTTCAAAAAACCCCATGATGAGCACATTGGATTGTATTTGAAAAGAATTCAGAAAGGTCAGTGGTGGCTTCACAACTGCTGATCAGCTGTTTTTCACCCTGACAGTGACTATTTGCTCTTTTCTCTCACTATTAGTTCCTTGTTTAGTATTCTTAAGGTTCTTCATAGCAGCCCCTTGGGACAGGAGGTATTTCTTTATTCTGGGGTGGGAGCAGCATGGCTTGTTAGAGTAGCAGGTTGGCAGGGATAGTGATTTCCTTGCTTGTTTCGTGTTGTGATCCAAGGGAGAACACTGACAGAAGGGTTTTTCTTCTTCTAGGGAGAGCAACAAAGTGTGTTAATTTGGGAGTAGAGCTATCAGGAGTGCTGGCATGAGAGGAAGACAGCAAAGAGAGCCTCTCACACAGGAAACAACAGGATACACACAAATAAAGCAGGGAGCAGACCTCCAGCCAAGCCTGAGTTGTTATGGAGAAAAACAGAATTCCTAAGAGGTCTGTGTGTTTGTTACAGATTGAGAAGGCAGTGACAGTTGCTGGAGGGTGAGGAGGATCCCCACCAAGAGTGCACTGTGCTCAGAGAGTGAACCCTTTTTTTCCCTCAGGCTTTTTATAAATCCATTTCACCCACCAAAGCTGAATTTTCACTTTAAGAAATGCAAAGTATCGAACTACCCACCCACCACTCATCCAAAGCCTTACTCCAGCTACTACAATTTGTGTTCTGACATGATACAGTTCAGAGAATGATTTTGTCTCTCTCAATGCCTGGCTGACTTGGGAGCCTGTCACACCCTTGGGTAAAAACAGTGTGCAAAGAGCTTCTCTGAGCCATGGACATTCCCTCTCCCAGTTTGCTTTCCAGACAAGATTCCTGGATTTTTCTTGGTGATTTTCCCCTTTAGGGTCCAGTAGAAACCTTCTCTGAAATTATATGCTTTCCTCTTTTTTCTTTCTTCTTTTTTTTTTTTTATTTTGTTTCCCACACAGAAATTCTTGGTATCCTGTCCTCAAACAAGACTGGAGGAACTGGGAACAGGATTTTCAGAGAAATATTGAAATAGCCTTATCCCTGGCTTATGAAAAGTAGAATGCCATATTTATTTTTTTTCCTACTCACATTTTCCTCCTTTTTCTCTTTAATATAAAACTTGCACATTAAAAGCCTGATTTCATAAGTGTCTGGTAAAGATAGAGCATTTCAGTGTCCTGTACTGTTATCATGTCGGCAGCTGAGATAGTTCTTTATAAATCCTCCTATGTCTTTACTGAGAAATGTGTGATGGGGGGGGGGGATAACTTTGATTACATAAAAGATCCGTGCAGCTTTTCTTTATTGCACTAATATAACAACTCAGGCAACTAGAAAAGCATAGAAAAGCAGTCCAGCACTTCTGTGATGAGGCTTTTATATAAAAAATAATAAATTAAATAAGGGCAATGTAAGATTGAATCCATTTCAGTTCTCCATGCTGTTCACTACTGTTAAACTAAGGAACTTCTGCGGACACCCTTTTGCAGGGAGCTTGGCTGCTCCATCCTAGTCAGCTGTGCGGTATTTAAATGCATGTTCATAAAAAGTTCAAAACCAGCTGTAGAGCTTCATTATCTAAGCCAATATATCTAGCTGAGTGATGGGAGACACCTTCAGAAGGCACTGGCTTCTAACTGATGGCTACCAAGGGCAGATCATGCTGTCCAGTCTAAATCCTCATCACATCAAAGAGACTCATCTACTGGTGCTTTTATTGCAGCTGTTATTGCCATCTCTTAGCTGGACCTTGCACAGGTCATTCTTCCACATTCGGGACAGTTTTATTGCAACAAAATGAGGAAGAATCTCAGTCTTGGACCAGAAGTCCAGTATATCACAGAACTGTATGAATATGAAATAAAACCTTCTTAATCCTTCCTTTAAGAAATTATGATAAGAATATAAGAAAAGTCAATGGGAAATAGAGATACAGGTGAAACCCTAGACTTTCTCAGCACAGTGGACAATAGTTGTAGTAATTTGGAAGACCAGACTGTAGGGGAGGCTGAAGAGGATGTGGAAAGAGAACTCTGAAAAACCTTCTCCAATATACTGAGTTTTGCCTTGTGTGGCCACGGGCAGCAGAGTAGAAAGAGCTTGCTGTCTGTACTAAATGAGACTTAATAAATTGGATGCTAATGGGCAGCAGTATACCCTGATACAGAGGAACTTTCTGCTTGTTTTCTAACTAGAGTTACCTTGCATTTCCTAATTTCCTATTATGTTCAGTCTTGTGTCAAACAGTGAATTCTGGCGTGTCCTTAAGATACCAAAATCCTCATTTCCGACTCCCAACTGCTGTGTGATCCATTATATTCTCTACGTTTTTTTCAGGATTAGTTTGTAGTTGTACAACTGTATTGTCCTGGCAACATTTCCTCATGTATGTCATCCTGTAGTAATTGGTGTTTTTCTACTTTTTTTACTCCTTTGAAACACATACTTTCTTCTTCCTGTGGCACAGCAACCACCTCTTGCTGGCAGGTTGTTCGGATGCTCCTAAAGCTTTTAAGTTGTTCTAGAAGAGAGGCTGTAACTAACAGCACTACTTTTTGAAAAGAAAGAAAAATAGCATATAGTGTAATTCTCATTCCCTGGAGGCCTGTTTTTATAATAGATTTCCACTCACCCACCTGCCTTCTGTGCATAGCAGGGATGTGCTTTGTATGATTTGAAGCGATAATTAGAAATGATGGTGGGTGGCCACAGGAGGGACTGCAGATCCAAAGCAATAAACGTGTCTCCACAGAGTGACACATCACCTTCTCATAAGATGGTTTAAGACTACAATTCCTTGGAATTAAACCTGTGAGTTCCAATTAAAGACTTTAGAAGTAAAATTGTAGCATGACTACGAATTACTGATGGCAAATGGCAGCATCAGAAGTGCAAACCAAACCAGGATTCATAATAATGTGAGAATAGAAATTATGTTTAGAGGATGCTTATTAGTTTGTTTGGTTTGGTGTTTTGTGGTTTGGTCTGTTTGTTTTTCATTTGGTTTTGTGGGTTATTTTTGATTTATTTCTTTGTTTTGTTTTGGTTTTTTTTACCATTGTTGTTTTGTTTTATAGTTTATGCCATAAAATATATTTTAGGAGGAAGACACTGTTATTACTCTCTCTATATATATATTTGAAGGGATCCAATTTAAGTAGAGGATCTGGTTTGGGGAATGCACAGCTTTTCATTTGGTGACACAGCTATTCCTTGATATCCCATGGAGAAAATTCCTTTACCGTGTAATTTGTAAAGCCTCCTGAGATGTAATGCAGGCAGTCTGGAGCCTGCATCCAGGCTTTTGCAGCAGTAGTCCTGTGCAGAGCTTACTCAAATCTCTTTGGATGAACCTGTGATACCTTTCTGCCTTTAATACTGGAGAATATTAGTCCAAGGTGTAAAAAATGTGATTCAGATGGCACCTGTTTGAATACAGCCTTGACTGGAATTTAATTTTACTTCCCAAATTAGCATGTTTCATTACTGCCCTTTTCCCACTGATAAACAAGATAATTCATTTTGGGTATTTCTGCATCGTGGAAACATAAAAATTTGCCAACTGTAAATTGCTGTAGGTGTCATTAAAATTCTCCCTAAACAACCCAATACATTCCACATCCTTTTTTCAAGGCTCTTGCAGCTATTTTTAAACCACCTGCTGTGTCTATACATATTCAGACCATAATGGGGAGGCACTGCTGAGCAATTCAATAGAAAATCATTTAAATGGAAAGGGGCATAAGAGTAAGTGATAGGAAGTTCAGTAAGTTAATTCACTAGTTTTAGGTCTTTGTCCCCCCTGTGATCTCCCACACACTTTTCTGCATGGCAAACTTCAGATCTGGCTTGGTTTGCACTAAAATAATTTTTCTGTAATTGCCTTCAGTCTTACAGAATTTTCTAAGTTAGTAAGTCAGTACCTTGTAGCACTAAGGGAAAGTTTGTCCTCTGTCCATAGAAAGATGTTACTGATGATGTGCAGAGTGGCTCCATTTAAGCACAAATGTAGAACAACTGAACTGCACAGGGGGTTGCACAATTTGTCTTGTGCTTTTGGTAACAGTGAGAACTCCTGGGTACATTTGCACAAGTGCTCAAGCCCCTCTGTAATACCTACTTCATCTTTTTTTTTTCTTCATTAGACATCTTTAAGAGGCTTCTTTTTGCACTTAGTCATGACCCTTGTCCCTAAAAGGGAATTCTTAGAAAAAAAAGGGATTAGATTTTATTCTTATGAACTTCTAACTAACAGGAGGAGAAATGAAAATGGTGAAAGCAAGAAGTACCTCTTCTGTCTTTCCTCTCTTTCTGGAGGTGTTATAGTTTCTCACAAGTTCTAGATGCCCTGGGTATATATGAGCATTTATTCAGTCTGTATTATTTATAGCAACAATTTTTTCCATCCATGCTGTATATTCAAGGAATTTACACTCACACATATACCTATTTAAGCAGCAAAGGGATAACAGAGTCAAGAATGGAAGCTAATCTGACCACAGTTAATGCTGATAGAGTGGACAAATATCAACTTCCTCCCATTTTTCCACCCATTTTCTTGTTTCTGGGTTCAAGCATATTTATTTTTTGAAGTATATTGCAGCAGATGATTTTTGGCAACAAGAAATCCTGAACCCATAAGGCAATAAGGTGGCTGCTGACAGTCCCTGTCACCAGGTACTGCCCAGTGCAGCTGCCTCTGATGTGGGGAACCACTGAAACACCAGGAATGGAAAGTGGCACCTCCTGAGTCACAGGGATCCAGCAGGAGCAGTGGCAGAGTGGGAATTGCTTTGGATAAATGATCTGAAGTTGACTTCTGCTGGCAAGTTTAGTAACTCAGGACAACTTGAGATAAGATTGCATTATCCAATAGAGTCAGGAGATGAACTCCCAGTCTGTGTTTTTTTATGTGGGAGTCCAGAAGCTCCTTGTATTTTTCTTGTGTGCGTATTTCCCATTTAAAATGAACTATTTCACTTACCTTTTGTAAAGCCTCTCAGCTCAAATTTATTTAGAAGGACAAGAGAAAGAATTAAAAAAAAAAAGTTTAATTTCTGCGAGTTGACAATTATATTCTGGACAAAAGCCCAGCTGAGGAGGAGCACAGAGCACTGAAGATTCAGCCAAAGCACCATGTGGCTTTGAGCAAGAACTAGCGAGTTAATGCTAGGACTGGAATCAGTGTAGCTACCTCAACACATCAGTGAGCTGCCACTAATTAGCTGTGCTGACAGGCAGGGTTGATGAGGCCCAACAGGGCTGTATGAGCAGCCCTGGTCCTTACAGGACTCCAATCACCATCTCTGCCTCTGCTGCCCTTTGCTGCATAATAGCACACGGTGGGATCACTTTTTTGTGCTGGGCTCATTGCTCTTAGATGTGCCTCAGGGTGTTTTGGTGAATCAGACTCTGGTCTTAGAGTAGAAAAGTAATTCTTTCCAAAAATAGCAAAGACATAGACAATATTCAGCCCAGGATCAATAATCAGCTTGAGGTTCTGCCCTGAAGGCTGTGTAAACCAAAGGAGTTTAGTGGTAGTTGGATGTCCAGCTCTTCTGCAAATTGTTTATAACCGAGGTGGTACATAAAAAATTCATCATTCTGGCGGTACTGTACTGCCAGCCAAGATGTGTTTCCTCTATTCAGATGTTACTCGAATTGAACTTATCCCTTTGCTCCTCAAAGTTAATGATAAATATGGACTAATCTGATGAGTGCAGGCTTAAGACTTGTGTTTGCAGGGCAGGGTTATACATAACATTAAAGAATTCCTGACAGATAGATCATAAAATGTTCAATTAATTCCTCACATAAATGGAATGATAGATCAAATGACCTAAATGAGGCAGGCTTTATATTTATTTAGTCTTAGCTTTAACTCCTAAGAAGAGCTTTATCATTTTTAAACAGTCACACGTCATTAGGTCAGTAATAGACTGTGGTTTGTACTGCTGGGCTGGGGACTTGATTTTCATTATTCTCAGTTTTGGTCTTTCAATGGCCATTATTATTAGTGTACCCTTTTAAAAAGTGAATAAATTAAGAGAAAGTAAATCAGAGAAATCTGTTATCAGAGGAGTCAGTGACAGATGTTGTTGAGTTCAGGAAGAAGGAAAGAAAATAGAGGAAGGAGATTGATGAAGTGTTTTCACACGAGAAACCAAATACTATCTTAAAACATAAAATATTTAAGTCTGACATTATCACTTATATTTCATTATATTTTGTGAATCTATTTAACTCTTAATGCTTGACTTTTGTACAAATGTGGGATTTTTTTCCTCCCAAGAGTTCAAGACCAGGTTGAATGAGATGTAGAGCAGCTTGATCTAGTGGAAGATTCCTTGCAGGGTGGCTGGAAAGAGATAATCTTTAAGATCCCTTCTAACACAAATCATTCCATAATTCTATGAAAACAGGGGGCCTGTTACTTGTTATTTAATGATGGTTGACAGAATCAAAGTGTAAGGACTTTAAAACCAAATGGAAGGCAAAGCACTCAGCTTTGCAAGAACTGGGGAACATCATCTGGCTGCCCACAGAAGTCAGGATAGGCAGACTCTTCAAACAATTCCAATCCCAAAAATGGTTCATATATTGGGAACTGCCTTTTCATTTATTGCTAGTGCCAAGAGATGACATCACTTCTCAAAAAGACTGTTACTAATCTAAGCCAAATAGTCCCACATTGCACAGGGATTCCTGGAGGAGGAATAACAAGGAAATCCAAAGAAATGTTTACTGTGCTTTGGTGGCAGTGGGAAGGTTTGCCTGGGTAAGTGCAGATGAGCTGCACAGGCAGTCCATGAGCAAGGCAATCCTTTTTGATCTATTTATTTTCTTGTGTCAATGCTGTAAAGTAACAGACATGTATCAAAAGATTTTCAGCCTTGGCAGCTGAGCATCACAACAATCTTTCCTGCTGAATCCTGCCTGTGTCCCTTGTATTGGAACCCTGTGTTTCCAAGCCGTTCAGCAGCAGTTCAAAAGATGCCCATTGTAGTAGGAGAAATTTCTTCCTTTTATTTGAGGTTTCAAGTTGGTTTCTGAGCTGCGTGTTTCCAGGAGTAAATAAATGACAATTCCTTAAAAAGCCCTTTTCCTCCTCACCCTCTTATTCCCAAGTACTAACTTGGGCTGCCCATGTTGGTGTCTCAGTTTATTCTCTATATAGGGCAGGGTAAAGGACTGAATGCCTTTGCTAAATTAAAAGCTGTTTTGTATTAGGAATCAGAAGCTGCTCCAAGATGCACAGATTTGCAATTACAGCTTTGTCCTGGGAGTGAGGATTCTAAAATCATTTGCTGACACAAATTCGCTCTGTGACCTGGGGAAACATTTAAATTCTTTGTGCTTCATTTTTCTCTTACTGCAACATAAATTTTTCAGTGTTGTCTTGCACCAACTGATTTGTGTTTTCTGTTTAATCAGGCAATATAAAATTTCAGCCTTTTAGCTGTACAATGTGACTGAATGACTTTGCAAATGATACATCAGATAATGGCATGAATTTTTTTGTATTTTCTAATTAATTTCTATCTTGTCATGACTGGTCCATTGTTTTAGAATAAATTGAAACAGTTGGAGAATACTCTTCCAATACGAATTTGTATTCTGAGTGTTGCTTAATGTCGAATTAGTGACATACAGTTGTCTTGAGGCAGGTGAATCAAAGTTTGCAGTGTCAAGTCCAATTCTGCTTCTATTTAAGATGGTAATAAATCACCCACTGAGCTCTGCTGTGCATGTTGTGGTCTATACTCTGAGCTGCTACAGCTTGTTTAAATTTCTCATGAAGACACAGAATAATGTATGCTCATATTATGGCTTCATTATACAATGTAAAATGTCTGCAGGAAAACACATCCCGAGTCAATCATCAGTTGGAGAACTTTTCTCTTCTCCTGACTAATACTCCATCACTTTGATACCTTCCAGGCAAGTTTTACATTCACCTCATGTCCTCAGTGTCTACAAAACAGCACAGAAAAATAAGCCAGTGCCCAATACCATTACAGTGGATGCTGTGAGAGCCCATATGGTGTTAGTTTCTCAAAAATATATCACACTGAGAACTGTCGGATACAAACAGGGACCTTTTCCAGTCCCTCTTGGAGGAAATGCTACACAAAAATATTTTAGAAGAGCAGCAACACATGTTTTGTAAGAGTTATAGAAGACAAATGAACCTGCGGTAGATTAATATTCACAGCATTAAGAAAAATTAAATTTTAATTACTGTTTAGTAAACCACATACTTAATACCTAATTTAAAATCAAAATTACACTACTTAAAGCAAGTTGCTAGACCAAGGAATTATATCTTTTGCATAGTCAGCACACTCATACTAATGCTCTAATGTATGTCTTAGATAAACCTGACTGACACCTCCATTGCTCTTTTTCATGCATCATATAGACAAGTCTCTTATAAACAAATTTTTCATCTTTTGGGAAGCTGAGTATTTACCTGTGGGTCTGGAAAAACAAGTGGCAGTTCAACACCTCAGTAGGGTTTTGTTAGCTTTCATCAATTCTTAGAGCTTCCCCTAGGCACACAAAGGGCATCAATAGAGTTGGGAGGCAAAAATATTTCTAAAACTGCTCGTTCTTTCACAAAATGAAAATGAGATACTTGTGGTGGCACGTAAAACTATATTCTCCTCAAAATATCAAAGGTATTGTGTCTAGACAGTGTTTTCCAGCTTGTCTGGCCTGATGGACGTAAGGGTATTTGCTACCTGTGAGGTGAAACACACCTAAAACTCATGGGTACCCTGTCTTACATTAGAGGTTCCCCTATAGGAATATGTACTTACATATTGCAATTACTTAAATCTCGGTGTTTGATGTTTCTTTTTAGCACAGCAAAAGCCTCAAAAACAATTAACCAAACAGGAAAAGCGGAAAGGACTTAGTTGGAATGAGCAGCTTGTTTTCATGGCACCTTTGAACTTTGATGTTAAGAATTTTCACTGTTACAAATCTCATCGGGACTTCTCAAGATCCTTTGTAGTCAAACCTCTTGCCAGGATAGATTAAAAGGACAGTGCTGGAAAGCAAGAAAATAGGAACAAAAAACAGCTTCCTCAAGATGAGAAGGTGATATCCCAGCTGGACAGGAACAGCTTTGTTTTCTGATCTCGTGTTTTTACAGGGTCATTTGAAAAGTCAGTAGTTTGTTCTGTGCCACTAGAACAAAAGACAACTAAACTAAAACAAGAGAAATATTTTATATGATATAAAATCTATCTACATTTCAGAAACTGTCAAAGTGAAAAATGAAACCACAAGCTTGGCCTTTAAAAATATTAATTCCCTCTAAAGATGAAATGTAAAAGCTTTGGGAAAGAAGTAACCTTATCTTCAGGAAGAAGCAAGCAAGACTAAATCCCTATCGCTCTTCCTAGATCACAGATGGCACTTTCATGCCACCTTTAAATCTGAAAAAGGAGGTAATCATCATTTCTTGCCACCATAAATCCCAGAAGCATTTTTGCTCTGTTATTAATGAGACAGTCATCAAATGTACTAACCAGGGCTGAAGGTGTTCCAGTTTAAACGGAGTTATTTATCAGTTTTACTGGGTGGTGGATTCAGCTCAGTGTTGACCTACAGCAGGATTTGGGAATTACAGCCCCAGCTTATTGACAGCAGAAAGCAGTGGCCACTAGGACGCCAAAAAAGTAATGGGTGATTATTCAGCTCATAAATTGCCAATATCCAGCTATAACTAATGTTCAGCTTTCACATGCATTCATTAAAAGCCTATATTTAACTATTCAGCTGAGCATGTTTAAAGGGTTTAGGGATCATTCTGCCTGTTTGACACTATTGATTCCACACAGCAAACTGTAATCACCTGATAAATCTGTGATTTTTAGTCACAGTAAAACAATATCATAAATGAATATTGCTGTACTATTTTAAATGATATCTTGATATTGGTTTTTGTCAAAATATATTGCAGATGTAAAAAAATACGTCTTAATTTCCTATATCTGGCATTTAGGCTTGGCTTTATTACCTAATCTACAACAGCACAAGTGGAAAAAAAAACCCACTCTAGTAAAAGAGAAAGACTGAAGGAAATAATAAAATAGATGTGCTGCCACAGTGGACTACTTTTTAAAGAGTTCATTTTCCATGGTTGCCATAAATAAACTCCAGTGCTTGAAATGGATATAAAACCTTGCTGCCTTCTCTTGTCCTCGCAGAGAGTGTTCTGATTATTTGGTCTGTTGGTTCCTTCAGGAACAGCAGCTCCTGAAGATGGGGACAGGAGGGTTGGATCCTCCTCAGCTATAGTGTCATATTTTCCTTTCCATTAGGCTGTGAGATCAAGCCTCTCTGGTCTCAGGGAATCTCATTGATTCTCTTGAGATTCCTGTGAATCTCAGACAGAAATCCATCAGACACTGTTTCAAATGTCTCCAAATCAAGGCTTGCCATTAATTTTGTCCTTACATTGCCTTACTTGGTGCCAGCTGGGGAAGAGAATAAAGGTAAATTTTCATAATAGGCTTAAGGCAAAACTTGTTATTCCAATAATATCTTTTTCTGAGATGTCTCTTTAGTCAGTGTGATTTGAATTTTCTGATTATTTATACCTACAAATTTAACAAGATAAATGATTCTTACTGAAATACTGAGTATGAATTCTATTTTATTATTTTCCAGTCTTTTGGTAGAGGTTTTATTGTTGTTTTCTGTAATCTCACTACCCACATGCCCCCAGTTTCTGTTCTTAGGCTGCCACCTAGTAATGGAAGTGAACAAAAACCTCTTGGATGGATAGTATAAACCTATAGTGAAGAGTGCTTACAGTACAACCACTGCAAAGCAGGAGGAATAGAGCCTTTAGTTTGTCTTTCACATACATAAATAAACCTGCCATTTTTTTCTGAGGCTTAATTTTCCTTGCAACGTGTTTTAATACTTCAACCAAGTGGAAGTTCAATACAAGAGAGCATTATAATGAATATTTCCCATTGTTTTATTTCTTAGCACCATAACCAATGAGGCAAATAATCCATGGCTATTAAGCTTTCTATATAAAGAATTGGAAGGTACACAGAGCTTACAGTAGCATGAATAACAGAGATCTTTCCTCAGGCCTTCAAAGGTTGACATACACACAGAGTATTTTTTTATTACTTCTTCAGGGACTAGTTGTGCGCCACTTGACTACTCAGAAATGGAGGGCAAATTGCTTAAGAATTTTAGTTTTGTCTTTTTTTATTTTTATATCCCCAAGTACAGTGAAGCTCAGGCATCATCCTTCAGGTAAAGACAAAAAAAAATCTTCCCTCCATCTGAACACTTAGACATCAACCTTTTTATGATCATCAGAGAGCCCTGTCACATCAAATAGAAAATAGCAATTAAATGGTAGAAACAAGCTACTTCCTAGAGGCTTAGAGGATTTAAAGTCAGTCTCAGGAAAATAAGCATGTGAGTGTTGTTTCCTTAGAAAATCTAATAAGCAAGGGTATACCTAAACCAAACTAGCTATGCAAATATCCCCAAAGCCTTATTGCCTTTAAAATTCTGAGGCAAATGTTCCAATTAGAGTCACTCAGTAACAAGCAGACAGCAGCTGACCTAATCTGAAACCCTGACATCCCTGCTGCCTCCTAAGGTAATTAAACTTCTGATTTTACTGAAACACTCAGTAAAGATTAAAATATTTAAACAAGAAAACCACTGAAACACAGAAACCACAACCAGCAGAAACAAGGGGGACACCTGCTGTTTTCTTTTACCATAATGTGGTGGTTGTTGCGGAGAACAGGAGTTTCCAGACTGCAGGATTTTGGCCGGACACACAAACTGGGCAATGAGAAAGGCAAGGGAGGAATGTGAGGAACAGCTACATCAGCCATCAAGGAAATTGTGCAAGTCATTATAAAAATAGGAAGGGAGTCGATCTTTTCATCTAGAACTAAAAGAGAGGAAGTGGTTAGAGCTGCAGACTGAAAACTGGAATCCTCCCAATCCACTTCTAAGTCTACAGGTGATTTGCAGCGTGACCCCAAGTCATGCCATTTATCATTGTATCAATTAACCCCTCTGTGGGGTGTTGCTGGATCCAATTAATGAGTGTTTGTGGTAGACATCAGGATGGTCATGTAAAGACACATTTCATTACTCCTGGCTGTCATTCTGCTCACTAAATAGATGGGTTGTACAGGAACAGTAGCACACTGCTCTGTCAGATTGAAATTGTATCTCCTTTAACAGCTGAATCCTTCCTGTAGTGCAAGGCTTGGATAAATAAGTCCTGCTAAAAAAGGCACTTGTCAGGATGAAACCATAGCTGTTCTGAAAGTTTCTTAACCTATACTCTTACTTCCTGAACACGTTCACTGATATGAACCCATAAAATCACATGAGAGTTATTGGAGTCTAGTTCACTATAAGGGCGGATTTCTTTGTAGTCTTTCTCCTGCTCCTTTTTCCTGTGCTCTAGAGAGCTCATTTTATAATCATGAGCAAAATGCAGTTCCTGGTAACTTGTCTAGGTGGGGAAATGAGTGACTGGAAGAAGAGCATGGGAATTTCCACGCAGGTCCTTCCAAAGAACATTAAAAGACAGAAGTAGGTACCTGTATGATTTGACTTTCCAAGTGCAACTGGAACCATCTTGCCCAAATCCTCACTGCCCATTGCAGTGTGTTTCTTTGCAGATACCATTATTTTTGGAGATGCCTTCGTTATTAGCCACTTGTTTCTGGGATTGCTGGCAAAAACGCCACCAAGTAAAATTCAAGCCAAAGATCTTACAGTATTTCTTTAGATCCCTGTGGGAAGAGATTCTAAATGCTGTCAGGCCCAAGTATGTTGACATTTGGTAAAGAGGGCATCTGTAAGCAAACTTCAAGGGCAGAATTCTATGCTCTTTTAAAGTAGGGCTGGTTTTGGAGAAGTTACATTTCATCTAACAGAATTATCAACTCTCTAGTTTCAAAGCCGGTGGAGGAATGTCTCAGTTGTATAAAATTCCAGTTAAAATGCTTAGACTCCGTGGAACCATGTCTCAAAAATACTGGTTAAACTCAACATAGCCCTTCATTCTGCCAGGGCTTTCTTATTTGCTATTCTTTGGAAGCACTTTAAAAACTATTTATTTTCCTTTCCTCTATGCTGTGGAATTTTATTTTTAAGTGTTTCTTTCCTAAGTGTACTGTAAACAAAAATTTTCATTGTGAATTATCAGAGTGGCCTAAATAATGAAGTGTTAGTTATCTCTGTGTGGGGATGGTTTAGTGATCTACTCAAGATGATGAATGACCTGAATGACCACTACAGTGGGAGCTGCCACATGCTCTTCTGCACCACCTGGAATCAGAATCGCTGAAAAAAGAATGTGTTTGATAAATTCCATGGATATTACAAATCCATTTTACCTACTCTGTCCTATAAACAAGCAAAAAAATTTTAGATCCAGGGAAATCAGTGGAGTCCACACTCATTATTCTCTGACACTCTCTTGTAGTTTCTTCTTCACAAGAAAACTCAACATTTTTAGGCAAATAAACAACTTTTCCCAGGCAAAGCTCTAATTTCACCATATCCAGACCCAGCTGGAGGAATCCTCAGGCCACTGTGTGAGTTCCCGTGGCACCGTTCTCCCAGTCCCAATCCTGAGGCACTGGGATTGTGCAAACTGCAGATTTAACTGCTTATTAAGGAAAGATTTTCTGTTTCTTGGTTTGAACAGCAGAGTTTGTTGCATTTCTGAGTCCCGAGGAAGTGCAGCACATCCACCCTGGGACACATCCTGCTCCAGGGCACGTTCAGACCTCACGGGCAGTTTTTAAGATGTTGCGTAAATCCTCATGAGTTGGGAGCCATGCATTTCATCCAGCATTCCATCTGAGCCTGGAAGTCTCACTCCCAGGGAGAGAGAACCCTGCTCAGTTTAGTCTCCCATCGTGATATCCCTGCTGACAGGAAGCACAGCTGAATGTGAGAGTTGCTCACTCAGTGCCTTTGAAATATTTCTGAAACGAGGATAGATACAGAGAAGGCACAGCTCAGGGAGAGTACTGGAAGATAACTGAAGCCTTCCTCGATTATCTGTTGCCAGCCTTTGAATTCCCAGAGAGAGGAATGTAGCTGATGAATTTTTTTTTATTTTATTCTACTTTACTTTCAGTTGTATACCACAGTTCTGCTTTAAAACATTAATGCATATCTAATATAAATTTTATTTCACATTTTCCCCAGTAATTGCATTTATGCTTTGAAAAACAGAATCTTACCAGGCTTAAGATGCTGAACATTTGACAAAGGCAGTAATTTTAGAAGTGTCTTCTCCATCTGTTTATTAAGATAATTGTTTCCCTTGTAGTCTCCCCTCCAATTGGTTCTGTTTGTTTTAATGTTAAGTCAGCATTTTCTACCTCTAGAAATCTGTTTAACTTAAAGTGACCTAGATAAGCTTCTAAGAAAATTCAATTTTACAGTTTTCTTGTGAAATTGAAATTTCTTTGCTCCTTTTCTTCCTCTCTCAATAAAGTTTATGCAAATAATATTAACATTTATAATGAGACTAATATTTGTTAATCTCAGTTCAAATAGTGGATTTGTATTAAAACATAGTTTCAAACACTTCCATTGAGAGTGAGAAAGTGTATTGCTTTTAATACTTTCATTACTGTGCTGCTCGTGTTAAGCCTTAATTGCCATTATGATTCTACACCATAATTTTTAGTATTTAATATTAATTTTATTTAAATCCTATTAGATCTACAGTTGCTGTGCCCAATTTGATTCCCATGTTACAAAAATGTTTTGAAGTAGTTCCAGCACATGAACCTGATCCTGCAGCTCTGGCTCATTTGTTTCAGTAGATTTATGCATATAAATTAATTCTGTGAATATGAGTTTCTTGCACTCAGTAAATGTTACAGGGTATTCCAGAATGACACATAATCTCTGACCTGCAGAAATGTCAGGAATTAGATCCTGGTCTGATTGAGATTGGTATCAAGGATATAGTTGGTCAGCAGCTGTTGGAGGATGAATTGCAGGTCTCAGACACTCCTCTGGCACACGTTCCAGACACAAAAATGCCAGTCTGTAGGGAATTGAAAAGGTGCCTCAATAGTTTATTTGGTATAATTGCAAATCTTTAGGAGATGTCAGACAGCAATACAAAATTATATTTATCTACACGAGTCTAAGATGTGCTGCACTGAAAGGATTTTGACCCAGTTTCTTTCATGCTATTAAAAGCACTTGCCTTGTTTGTGGGCAAAGTTGCTGATCAAAACATTTTGGCTACGGCCAGAATTTGTCTGTGCACAGTTGTGTGTGTTTCTTCAGCCATATGAGCTCTGTTAAATGCCATGCTGGGGAGTACAAGGCTGGATGGACCCCCTCAGACATCCCCGCTCCTTGGATCAGGCCTCCAGGCATACAGGAGTGAGAAGGCACTGCACACATCTCTCTCCAGAACAGATGGATGTGGGTTTGCCACAGCTGAGACAACAAAAATATGCAGTTTAAGAGCATGTCACACCCACATGGAGCACAATATGCTTCTGGACAAGTAGCAAACTACTAATCCTCCATCTTCAATGAGGAGTGACGGGAGCAGGACAGGATTGGGATTCTGAAAGCTGCCTGTGTGGCACAGGACTTTCCATGGCTGATCTGAGCATGGTAGTGCTGCTCAGATCTGCAGTCACAGCTCAGCACTTGCTGGCCTTGAAAAGTTCTTTTAATAATGTTATGGATGTCGCTCCCCAGTTCTTCAAAGGGCTCAAGTATTCATTCCTCCCCTTTCTTTCCTGCTACCAGTGCCTCCCATATCATTCTCCCCTTTGTGGGTTTTATTGCTTTTAGTCTGCAAGAACTGCCTGGAAATGGGACTTCAAGTTTGCAAAAGTCTTTATGGACTCACTCCATTGTAGTTCCCTGACCTGTGCTCACCCCCCGTGTCTGCCCCTGTCCCACCCCATGTATTCTTTCCCCTCTGTCTCTCCAGAGAGAGATGTTTCTCACTTAATTGCAGTTTGTCCTTCCTTAATATGAAACAGTGGATTTCTCCCAGTCATTCACTCTTATCTTTCTTAATTCTGCAGATTAGCAATAACTTCTTTTGCTTTACAGTTTGTCTTGGGAATTTTTCTGAAAGAAAGTTGTGTATAAAAACACTTTGTAGAGTAACAGGCCTCTAGAAATTTCTGACATTGAGTAGCATGAGCACAGCAGGGAAACCACGTTTATACTGCAATATTATTTCTCCTTATTTGAGCAATGTGTCCTATATTTTCTGTCAAGTATCTTATTTTCTCACAAAAACAACTGTACTTCCGTGCAAAATCTGCACAAGGCAGTGACAGGCTAAGTTTGCAAGTGAGAATGACCTGCAAATCTTGGTTTGGTTGCAAGAAGACAAAGCCTGAGTTTAGGGTGATTAGCTTAGAAAAGAAATATGAGATTGTAAAAATTTAGCAAAAAAGAAAACTTATTAATCAAAGCAGAAAGTATAGGACTTCCAAATAAGGCATTTAATTATTTTTTTTATCATGAAAGGAAACTGATAAAAAGATACGTAGGAGTAAGAAAGAAAAGAATTAAATTGACTGGAGAAATTTTAAATGTGAAATTCCATTGGTACGTCTTTCATCAGAACTCAAACCCTATGGAGGGGTTGATTTTTCACCCCATAGTGTGATAAGCTTTTTGGCAAAACAGCAATAGTGTAATTGAAATACATTTTGCATCATTTTCCCTTGGATGATTTAGAATTAGACCAATTTATATTCTGTGGGTATAACCCAATGAGAGTATAAATGCAGCCACTAGAATTGTTTTTGTCCACGAGCAAAGCTGGTATCATTTACTGATTCATTACACTCTCAGCAGGGTCCTCTATTTCAAAAGCTACCTGGAATTACTACTGGCAATAGAACACTAAACTCTAAAATAAGATTTGCATAAAAAATTAAAGTTAAAGGAAAAAATATAATAGTGATTAAAAGTAACATTTGAAGACTATTTTGATTAGAATACCCTGTTTAAATGGCAAGTGCTTCAAACAGACATGAAGGCTTTTTCTTCCCCTCCAGCTCCAATTTATAATGCACCTATTTAACTAGAATATTATGTTCCTGATAATATGCCTGAAATAATAGACAGTGCTTCCATTAATATTTAACAATATAAACATCAGGCAGGGTCGTACATCTGGAATCACAGAATATGCTTTTTGCATTAGGGTACTAATTTTAGAAATTACCTCTGTCTGCCCAGGCCTGCTGATGTATGGTTGTCATAGCAAGTCAATAATTGAGTTTTCTGGGCATTTTGACCACTGGTACAAATTTGCAAAGCAGATTAAACAGCAGAAATACAATTTCAATCCTGACCTTTGTAACATTGCTTTCTGTTGTGGGAATTAGAATGTTTATGGAGGGAAATATAATCTAAGTGTGCCTAATTTGGGAGAATGTGATTTCTGATGTTAACCCAGTAAGCTTCATTTTGATTCATTTGATAGCAGATTATGTAGATTTGGCATTAGGTAGGTATCATAAAACTCATTATCTTTTATTACCTAGGCAGAGAATATTGGTTTTGATGATTATAAGTCGAAACCCAAGGAAAACTTTCATTTTCAGCTGCTGCACAAAGATCCTCAGGAAACCTGTTTCCTGTTGACCAGTTACAGACTTTGGCAAACAAATGGCTTTGTTCACATTCTTCTGTGCAAACTGGGCACAGGAATAATGCTGGGATATCTATGTGCAGAGATGACATTTGGAGGTAAGAATGAAGAACCTACTTGAAAAGCCTCTGCAAAATGTACTTTCAGATGTTTCATCCTTGTCTTGTGACCATCAGGCTCTTGTGGTGTCACAGCCTTTGGGACTCTGAAGAGTTAGGTGATGCCCAGGGCACATTCTCCAAGTGGATTGCAGCTGGAAGAGATCCAGTGTAAGTGAAAACAATGGGAAAGTTCGCTTCAAAAGGTCTGTCCTGGTCAGAGCTGAAGAAACAGGGCAGCTCTCCTTGAGATTGCTGTTGTCAGCTGGAGGAATTTAAATGAACTTGACTTGGCTGAACATCCAACAGGATTTGCTGTTTGATGAAAAGGTGAAGAAAAGCAGTGTGTGGGTTTGTGGTGTCTTGGAATGATGAGGCAGATTAGTGCAAGTGTTGCATTGGAATCCAGGTAGGTCTCAGTGGTATAAATTTAATTAATCTAAATTCAGCTCTGGTGAGATGATTCATTCCTTGATGGCAGAAGATCATAAAATGATGAGAATTAAGTTTCCTGCAATGCATTCCTTCAAAATGTGTGTTAGTAAGTACAGACTGGGAGTCCAGAGGCCCATAGTGTCAGAATACTGGTTTGGTGCTTGGTTCAGACCTGGTTGTGTGAGGAAAGAGAAATATTGGAAATAAGCTTATGTTGAACTGCTTTAAGTTTTCATAGAATCATAAAATGCTATGGGTTGGAAGAGACCTTAAAGCACATCTTGTTCCACACCCCTTGCCATGGGCAGAGGCACCTTCCATTATCCCAGGTTGCTGCACCTTGGCCTTGGCCACTCCCAGGGATGGGGCAGCCACAGCTTCTCTGGGCACCCTGTGCCAGGGCCTCCCCACCCTCACAGGGAAGCATTTCTTCCTAATATCCAATCTAAACCTTCCCTCCTTCAATGTAAACCCATTCTCTCTGCCTTGTTCAGGTCTACTTCTTGGTACCTTAAAGAGATAAAACTCAAGCACTGTTCAATATCCTCCTCCAAAGCCTGCAGGAAACTCTTCAAGGTTTCTTGAGCCTGAATCAGACTCAAGGAGGAGCAAACTCAAGCCTGGAGAGACATGCTTGATTCTGAGCCTTTGGTTGCTTTGCTCAGTGAAAGATTCCCCTGGTTCAGGGCTGCAGGTATAATGTGTGTTTATCAACGAGGTCACTGATAACTGGCATTGGCTCCTGTCCACAGGATTTAGGAAAGCAATTTGTTTCCAGGAAACAGGGGGGACCGTTGACCCGCTGCATGTTATTACTTTTGTATGAAATATTCATAGCACGGATTGATCCCCTTCCCCAGTGGGTTACATGCCTCAAACTTCTCATTATTTTCCAGAGTCTGTGTTGCACAAACACAGACACCCTCTTGTGATTACAGATGGACAAAATTTCCCTAATTCTTCTGTGATTATACCTGCAATAAGGCAGGAAGTATCACCTTCATCCTCCCATTTTGAAGACTGTGGAGACTTTTTTCCAAAAAAAAGTGTATTTTGGGACCTTTTGTTCTCATGCTTTTGCTGCCACAAGGATTTGGAAGGCTCTTGCACTGAATTCAAACCACCACTGCTTTGGTTTAAATGCAAACCTATGGGAAACCGCCAGTTTTACAAGAGACACAAGTACCTTGTGGCATGAAAGCACATTTGCATGTTCATTTGGAAACTGGGTAAGTTAAAGCTTAATAAATTAGCAAATAAACTGGGTAGTCCATTTAAAGTCAGTGGAGCTGTGCTGGTTTCGCTGGTCTGAGCATGTTTTCAGCTTGGGGGGTTTCACTTTTGGGGTTGCTGCTGATTTTTCCTCTCTAAGTTACAGCAGAATAACGTTGCTCATCGTTGTACTGATCCTTATGATCCTTATACACCCCCCTATTTTTAGAGAATTCTCTTGGCAGGGCAATTTTTATAGAGAGATAGTTGAAAAGCTGCCTGTTAAAAACCATTGTAGGCTACTGTATAGGGAAAACTTGCCTCTCCTTTTATGTTTTTATATTTAAATAGAATAATTTCTACCTGTGGCAGGGACTAAGAATGATTCAATAATTTGCAACTAATAATTTATTAGAACAACTTTGCCCTCCCTTCTTCTCACAAATTGTCTGCAAACAGATTGTACAACTCTAATATGTTAATGGCTGAAAATTATTTGACCATTTTTTTCAGCAAATACCTTTTGGCCTGCAGATTATTTGAATTGCAAATTGAGAATGTTAAAATGAAATACATAATTAACACTGCAAATAGAGCTGATTGGGTGTTATGGAGGATCTGTTTTTATGGAAATATTGTTTGTCAAAATGAGCATTTGTTACAGAAACATAGTGATTTAAAAAAAAAAATCTTTGTTAAAATAAATACCTGTAATTCCAGAAGGATTCATGAATGCTCAAGGTTTTGATGGTTTATGAAAAAGTTTTACTTTTGTAAAAATATTTAAGTACAAATTGGGAGAAATAAACTGGGTTTAGTATTTCTTTGGAAGTGTATTAATCAGGACTGGGGAGAATGGTGGCTCCTGCCTGTCAAGCAGACTCTCAGTGTCTCTAACTGTGTATTAATGAAAAAGCCCTTGGAAATTTCTGCTCACCAGCATTGTTGTAGTGTTCAGTATGTAGCCTTGGGAAATGTTAAGCACTATTGGCCACCCAGTTCATCAATAGTTTCTATCTGGGTGCAATTAATTAAGGTGAACAACACACAGTGTTTTCAATCCAGCTCAGAGGAACCCAGCCTAGCAAGGATGATTCCATGTGTTCTTTAAATTCAGCCCAACCTCTGCAAAGGCTCAGCAGCCCTGAGAGTCAGTGACACCAAAGGGAAAGTTTGCACATATCAGGGTCTACAGTTGCACAGATTATAATATAGTTATATTTTCTTTAATCAAGCCTGTTAGTGGGGAGCAGACACTCCCTACAGCCATTCTCTGCTGTCGATAGAGGGTTTAGGTGAGATGAGTGCGGTCCTTGTATTCCTGGCACCCTTGGATATAGAATAATAGCGGAGTGATTAAATGGTCTAAAATCAGTAAAATAAGTTACATAATAATTGAGGCTTTCACATTGGAGTGAAAGATTTCTGCTGTACTGTTTAATTATGAGGAACAACTGAATATTTTCCCTGAAAAAAAGAAAAAAAATTACCTACATTGTTCCAGAAGGAAAGCTGAAACATAGCTTGTGTTTTAAAAAGAAAAGTGTGATTTAGGTATATTTGACAGCAAGTATTTTCCTTGGGACATTGTGATTCTTATTCTCCAATGTTATTAAAAGTTATTATAGTACTTTATACTTCTGGCACAGCTGACATAGAAACTGATTCTTTTCCCAAACCATGAGCACCCAGTGAGTAGCTGCTGCAGATCAATGTGCCACTCTGTTTCAAAGGGATTATACTCAGGGAAATGTCTTTGCCTGATAAAAGTCAGTGTAAGGGTACTAACTGGAGTGCCCTTGTATCTTTTATGACAATTAAGGTTTTTCTTTAGAATACTGGATATTTGCTCTCTTCCCTGTGCTCAATTTTGGTAGTAAAATAACTAACAATAATAATTTGAGGGGAGATATCTCAGGCTAAAGTTTCAGTCATTCTTCTGTCCTAGGGATTGGTGATCTTTTCCCAAGGAGAAATTCTTATTAATGGCACTCTCATGTAAGGAAGGTCCCTCAGGTGATGTTATGATACGTCCAAGAGCTGGATGCACATCTGTGTGCAGGGAGGGACTGAACCATCAGCAAGGAGCTTTTCTCTGCAGCTCTCTAATGTTTCTCAGAGCAAAGCTTGTCACCCCACCATGGCTGGAAGCTGTCTCCAAAATGTTATGAATTCACTGGCAACTCTAAATCCTAATTTGTGTACCAGTCAAAATTGATTATTTTACACAAACTATTGGAAACGTGCCCATACAGTTTCTGTATTTCCACGTAAAATGAAACATATCCACATATCCCAGCCCTACAGTTATGGCAGCATTATGAAGGATTAAAGTCTTGACTTTATACATCCTGTGTGTAAGTAGTTACAGATTTCCTCATGTCAGAAAACAAATGTCTTTGGTCAGGAAACCTATTTGTAATAAGCACTTTTGAGCAATTTCTTTCCTTTTTTTATATGGCCACTGATGAAGGAGAAAATTTAGTCTTCCTTTTGCTCCCAGACATACCTATGAAGTATGTCTCCCACGAGTAGTAAATAGATATTGATTTTCTTCATAACAGAACTACATTATTACAGTGATTAAACTGTAGACCTTCCTTTACGATGTAAAAAATTAGAAATTGGTGAGCTAAAGAGGATTTATGTTACAAAATTGTTTGGGTTTCTGTATTCATCAAACTGTAATTCAACTTCTAAATGCAAAGCCTCTGTGTATGTTGCTCTTTTTATACAGCAGCATATAAAATAAATGCTGATATTATAATTATCAAAGCATTATCTCTGTTAGAGCTTTTAATAGTCACGTTGCTTCATTTTTTTCTTTACATTTGTCAAAACCCTGACAAGCATACTCTGGGATAATGTTAGATTCAATATTGAGATTGTTACTCAACAAGAACATTGATTATGTCTTAATAGGACATATTCAGTATGCATTATATGCAATTATCATCTTAAATGAACACAAGCATTTATTTAACACGAACCAAAATTATTTAAAGCCTAAGATTTTTTTCTTTCTGGTTAACATTATATTATAAAGTCATTAGTACCAAATATGATATGGCAGCACACTACTGATACAGTATTATGCATGAATACATAATTTATGAACAGAATTATAAATAGAAGAGTTGAGGCATTGTTGCATCACTACAGAAATACTAATATCCATTAAATAATAAGAACATTTTCCATTGGTAATTAGTATTAAGATTGCCTAAAAGGATACTTTGATATTCTATGTGTTGTTTGTTTCCCATACACTGTTTGTTTTGATCTTGGCAACTGAACACTTGCTGTGAATTTGGGAATTTCTATTTTTTTTTATTTTTTTTATTTTTTTTTGTATGAGGACTGAAGCAGTAAAGGAAGATTTGGTTGCTGTGATACTGAGCAACCCCTCTCTGGGACATGCAATTTTTGGGTGTCTTACAGTGACAGGAGAGCCTTGGTTTAGGGAGGGGACATCCAGCCAGGAGGAAATGCTGGAGATGGTTTATGGAGCCTTTAGAGTCCTACACCTTTCTTGTAATTACCCAGGTAGTTCCACTGGTTTCCATCTCATGTTTTGAGTCGCACTGTACGGATGGTGTTGTCAATTCCAGCAGAATTTGAACAGCACAAGAATTCCCTACAGCCTGCAAGAGAGAGCCTGTACCACCACTTGGGTCTGAAATACCAGCCAGGGCTTTCTTCTCCTCAGTCACTGGTAGTTTTTTACTGTATCTGTAGGAAACATTAAAGGATGAAAACTCAGAAGAGAACCATCATCTTCTGGTTTCATTCGGCTTTATCCAAAAGTTCCTTCCACCCCTGTGTGTCTGCTCTGAACTGCTTATTTCCCTGTGTTGAGATTAGTTCCTGCTGGCTTTGGCAGGAATCTGAACTCTGAAAAAGTGCTTTTTCTGGCCTCTCCTCATTTTCTGGTGCTGAGGCAGTTATGGCAGGGCAGCAGGGGAGGGAAATCTGGTCGGAATGTTAACACTGGTGGGAATGGCAGTAGATGGACCTTTAAAGAAAAGAAGAGCACTCAAGACACAGTTCACCTCCTTAGCAAACCACACAGTTTAGCAGTGTCCTCCCTGCCATGGTTAAATGATGAGAGTGACAATTTATGGGGAAAGGAATGCTTCTCCTGCTTTAATGATACAAACCCCCTCAACAGTGTTACACTCCACTGAGTCACAGCTGATAAATAGTAAGCCCAATAAACAGTGACTTGATGGTCATTTATTAAAATAATCCATCATCCTTTTTAGCTGTAGATACCTTTTGTTGAGAGTTATGGCATATTTCTATTGCCAGTGTCTCACCATCCAACTGGTGTTGGATTGTTTCTGCGAGGAATTAGGTCTGTTATCAGCAGGGCTGGGTTCAATGACAAACAATATTATGGTGGGCAACAGATCTGAGCCACTGTGGGGTCCCCAAATGCTGCCAGTTGTGGGTGCTGCATTTACTGCTCCCCTGCACAGCATAGCAGGGATGGGGAAGGTGAAGGAAGGCTGCCCTTCACTCCATTGCCCCTATCCAGGAACACTCATTCCTCCCAAAACTGGAGCAAGAACAGGGAAAAAGGCCATGCTGGGGTTAAAGGTCTGAGCCCTGTGAAGAGGCAAAAGATGAGGAGTTGCCATGAGAGCTGGTAGTGCAGCCCCAGCCCTGGGGGATATCCCAGCACAGACCCTCCAGGGTTAATAGGAGCACAGGGATCCGTGTTCTGTCCACACATCCCCAGGATTTACCAGTAATGTGGTAAATCACACAGATCCAAATGATTTCTACTAGTGCCTGAATTAGCTGTGCTGGAAGTATGAGAATTGCTAAAAAGACCTTTACACAATATCTCCTGATGGGAACATGGCTCTGCTCTCAGGTTCGGATCTATGAGGAGTCCTCTCTCTAACAAAGCAAATATTTGGTGACAGAACTAGGTGTAGGAAGTGCTGCATAGCAGGAAAGTGTGAAGTATTCGTAATGATATGAAATACTACTCAAAATTCAACGTTTTCCACATTTTGTTGTGAGCTTAAACATTGGACTCCTGTCACAGAAATTTCTGCTGCAGTAAACGCAATTTCTAACATAAATGGGCTTGCTTTCAACAGAAAATGGGACAGTTTTCAAAGGAAAAAAGGCCAATTTGTGAGTAAAAATGGGCCTCTTTCTGAGCAAAGAGGCTTATAAGCACGAAGTGATAAATGGCTTTGCAAGTTTTCCATGCAATAATAACAACTTCCTAATCAAAATAATGAAAAAGTTGCAGGTAGAGGAAAGGAGAGAAGCTCCATTCAGGCTTTAATACTTTGGATATATTTTAGAAAATAAATATATGAAAACTATAAATTTTGTTCCACTCCATAATGTGAGTTTGTGTTGGAGATATGTCAGAAATATTTCTTTGCGTATATTTTTACGATGTTATAAATCAAATTCCTGTTCTTGGTTTGCTGCCTTCTGAGATGAATTTCATGGAATAATGTTGTAAGATTTAAGGAAATACATTTTTTAGGATCCCCTGTGTGGCAGTGGCATCTGATTTTTTAGTAGATCATATGTTTTTAGAATGAAATATATGGTTTGTCTCATTGATTTACATGGAAAATATATTGCTTCATAATAGTTGATCTGATGAACAACTGATGGGGTTGCTTCTCTCATGGCCTAAAAATGCTTCAAAATTTAAGTACTAAGAAACTAGAATCTCCTTTTTACATATCCTCCAAAAAAAAGATGGCGTGATGTGCCCAGGAAAACCCACAATGCAAAATGCACTATGTAGGAAATGCTTTCAGAACACTTGGCTACAGAGAATATTGTGTGATCTGGGAGGTTGCTTTGCTAAGCTGTCTTCTTGCATGGTAATTCCCTGGAAAAGTGGTAGATAAAGGCCCCAGGACTGTGATGTCAAGGATGTGCATGCTGGGTCCTTGCAGGTGCAGTTGGCTCATAGAGCTGCTCTGAGGTTCAAAAGGCAGCAGCATCACTGTGTCACTTTGCCTCAAGGATCCTGACTGATTTTTCAGAGAAGGTTTGGACAAACGTTCCTGAGCACACGTGGTCTTTGGGCAGCCATATAAAATTCCTTTTATTTCCTGCCTGGTCTTGTCTCCAGTGAATCCATGTCAAAATCCTCTGAGTTCCATGGGAGCAGGTTCTGATGCTGATAATAACTCCCCTTAATGGAGCTGTTACTGACCATGATCCAGCTTGCAAACAGATGTGCTTTCATCTCTGATGTGACAGAGGAGAATTCCAAATGCATTCACATTCCCATTGCAAAATGGTGGCCACAAATGGGGGGGTTTTTTTCCAAGTTATGGCTGCCTTGGGGAAGGAAATTAAGGACGGCTTTTGCTCTGGGCCTGTGCTGTCTGATTGTACCATAGGGAGGCAGCCAGACAAGTGACCATGACATCAGAACGGGATTTCATTGGGGGAAGTCACTAATGTTACTCTACGCATTTTCTTTGGGCAATAACTGGAAGTCTCTGCCCATTTTAGGAACTGCTTTTATGTTTCTTCCTGTGAAACAAACTTAGATTACCAGTCTAAATGCTAATACCCAGAATGAATGGGATCTAATAAAGTGAATTTGTATGTAGATTGTGACATTAGTATTTAATTATGTACCCATCATAACAGTAATGAAGCAAGCCGCTAAATATCGGTGCACTGAAGGTGGAGCTCACTTGTAAAGAGCAAGTATATTTTAATTTCTTCCCTCTTTCCTAATCTTCTTAAATAACAGGATACATTATGTACTGTTTACCAATATTCACCTTTGCTGTATTGCAAATGAGGTTTCCAGTGTAGCAGCTGAAGTTCACAGGAAGCTGTGCTTCTGCTTTAGCAAAACACTGTGCTAAAACACAGCTCTATTTCAATGCTATCTTTTATCAGGCCATATAAAGTTTGAGATTTTTAAAATTTATTCTTTTAATACGAATTAAAGGTAGTGTATTGTCTGTGTGGGGTGATTTTTTTTAACCTTTCATTTTCTTTTGTTTTTTTCAGACTATGGAAAGCCCAAAATACGAGCTGGTTATAGAAGCCAAGGATATGGGTGGTCTTGATGTGGGACTGACTGGCACAGCAACAGCCACTATTCTTATTGATGACAAAAATGACCATCCACCGGAATTCACCAAGAAAGAGGTAAGACTTTGCCATCTGTGCTCTACAAAGTGGTGCAAGGAATTGCAATTAGCTTGTTTCTAAATATAGAAATGTTCCCTAAGGAAAGAAAATGCTTACAGACGTGTTTTTAGCTCAGCATATGCCAGACTTTGCTGGAGCTGCTCTTTTCTCCTTTTTACATTAATAAGTTTGTTTGCATCGTTTCCAAATCTAAGTGCAACCACGAGGTAAAAACTTATGTTAAGGGATGCCATTCAGAGGTTGGTTAGGAGGGTAAAAACCTGTCAAATAAGTTTGCTAGTGGCAGCTTTCTCCTTTTGCCCCTGTGGAGGAAAACAGCAAATTCTCTTTCCCTACATTCAGGCACAGGGCTTTGGACGGTCAGGACTGTGGATGAAAGCACAGTTGTCCCCAGCACTTCCCCTGTGAGCCACCAAGCGTTAGGGGTTCTGTAATTAAAGCCCTAGTCCTAAAAGCTCTAAATTTAACCCACAGGTGGAATTTGCACAGAGGTATTTTTTTCCCTGCAAATTGAATTCCACTGAAAAATGCTGGAAAGTCTGATAAACCCAACCCAAACCAAAGGCATTCTCTGCCTGCAAGGGGGTGAATAGTGTTGCAGCAACATCTCTGGTTTCAGGCAAAGCATCAACCAAATTTCCTGCCCTTCTCACACTGTTCCCTTCCATCCCCTACAGTTATTATTAGTCTGATAATTTACTTTTCTTTTTTTACTTCTGGTACCTTTCTTTTTCTTTTATTTTTACTTCTGGAGACAATGGGAGAACTCCAAAAGTTTTACCTAAGAGCAGTTAGTTTGGATTTTGCTGTAAAAGTTTCCTGGAGCTGTGCAGATTTTTAAGGAATATTCTCAAAAGATGAGAAGTAAGCACAAAAGACGCTGATTTTAAGGTAATTGTGGAAGAAGAAAAGGAAAGACTCTTGCTGTAGAAGTCTTGTTTTATTCTTGAGACGTATTTTTACTTTTTTTTACTTTTTTTTCCTGGCCTATGAGGCTTTATGTATGTGTCAGGTACTTTGATGTGTTAATATATGAGACACTGTTTCGTGGGACTCAGCCCAGTTAATTATTTTGTTTCTGCTCCATCACTCTACACACTTCCAAAATAGCTGCCTCGTTCTATTTCACATGTGTACTTACCTTTACTGCTAATAATAGACTGTGAGCAGTGTAAAAATCCATTTAGGTGTGCAAACAGTACCCTTTTCCCTCCTGGGTGTTAAAAAATTTCATCTTTAATGCCTAAAAGAGCAATGTTTTAAGAGTTCCTCCAAAAAGCCCAGGTGAGGTAACATGGTCTATATTTTAAAAGGTCACAGTGGCTGGGGTATTGTGCCAGATTTAAATTACAGAGCCTGAAAATAGAGATATTTTTAAAGTTAGTGGCCTCTTTTTAAAATTTACAACCCTATTTCTATAATGTGAAAGAGTTTTTAAATTAATTTTATGAGTTATTACTGAATGCAGCATTTTGTATGACAAAGTGCACTTTGGCATTTCCAGCAGGTTAAGGCCTTACTTCTACTTATGTGGAAAGTAAGGAATGTGGGAAGTAAGGAATGTGGAAACAAAGCAAGGAGCAGGAGTCAATCATTCTGCAAAATCTGGTCCCTGTCCTGCATGCTGTGGGATATACCAGCTGGGTGGGAATGGGTTGGACTGAGTGAACATTGATGGTGTTGAGTATTGTTTTTATATCTAGAACATTAAGAAAATGAAAATTATTGTCTTGTGTCACTGTAGCAATGGGTGAGAGACCACTTGTATGGCTGCATAACCAGTGATTTTAGTCTGTAGTTAATGAGACTGTGGCTGTAGTGGGATAAAAAATTAGCAGTGTGGCATCAGCTGAAAACCACAAGCAGGCAAATGCTCCCCCTGTATCTGGACGTTCTGCCCAGATCTAAGGGAGGTAAAAACATTGTTTTAACATGAAAAAGATATGGACTTGACCCCTTCCTGTCTATTCTTCCTCCTCCAAAGGAATAGTCCAACAAATCCTACTTATGCCACTCCTGACAGCAGAGTATGTGCTCAGAAATGAGATTCTTCTGATTGTATTTGCCTTTATCTTCTCTCCTGTGTTTTTAAATCTTTCATTGCTGTGTTTTAATATGTTAGTTTTTCTTAAAATGAGATTGATTGTCCTTCCTTAGTAAGTGCTATCAGGCACTTGAGAGAAGAACGAGTGATGTGGCTTAAGGGGATGTTTTTTCTACAGTTCTTCTTGTTCTTGTATCTCTCCTTTACCACAGATTTGGGACAGCAGCCCATCCTTAGTCACACCTTGACAAGTGGGACTTGTCAGAGTGCTCTCACTTGCACATAAGAAAGAGAGACTTCATTTGGCCAGAGATCAGTCATTCTTGACAGAATTCCTTTTTCTGCCACTTCAATTTCATCCACGGCTGGAACAAAGAAATGCAAAATAGAAATAATTCTATCACTTCAGGGAGAATAAGATCAGGGCAAATATTTTTCCTAGTGTAGATTTTTTGAATGTATGTTCTTAGAAAAGAATTTTTCAGATAAATGGAGAAGCTTGCCTCCTGTGAACAGAATAAAATTTGAGTAATTTGACAAAACCTCACCACAGTGAAATGTGAGTATTATGCTGAGTCTTAAGTGAAAAATATGATTTTCTCACATTTTGAATACCAACTGATAAATGGTTTATAAAAGGGTAATAAATGACTAATGTGTGCTTTAATAAATGATTCATCAGTTCCTATAGAGACCTGTAAGTGAATAGGTTGCTTGTCACCGTGATTTATGGTGACTTCCAGCACTGTCTTCTGACTCAGTTGTGTTACCCAGTGGGGTGAACCAGCCCCTGGAGGACAATATGTATCTCTGTCTACTCCTAGTTCAAAGAGACTTTCACAGCACCATCTGGAGAGATTTATTTTTCAGCTCAGACTGTTGAGAAACAGGTTTCTGGAGCTCTGAAATTCCCTGTCTTAATTCTCAGTATTGGCTAAACCATACTGAGGAGCAAATATTGAGCTAAAAGCAATTTTAAGGTTCCTCTAGGCTCTCTTTTCTACACTTCTTTTTCAAAAATGTCTCTCTTAGACACAATACTTTTATTTTCTGTGGTAGATATACCTTACCAACACAGACCAGAACTGTCAGTTCACTTTGCAAATTAAAAACAAATTTCGTTTCCCTTTCTTCTGTGCTCTGAAAGTCAACCCTGGGCCTTATGTTGTTTCACAAGGAAAAATTTGTCCTCTGGAACTCCTGATTAACCTTATTCCTTTCTCTGTAGATCTTGCCAGTGAGATAAAGTTGGATTCTTCCCATGCCACATATTGTTCTCCCCTGCTGGATTTTGGAAGGGCAGATGACTGAGCTGAGCAACAAAGCAGATTCGAGCAGATGAGAAGAAGCTGTTGCCAGGCTGATAGTTAAGAAATAGAGTTTTACTATGGCCTAAATGTTATGAGAAGCAGTGTGAAATTGCCTGTTCAAACTGGAGCAAAATGTCTCCAGTGATGATTTGTCACAAGAAATAGTTTTGTGGAATGTATAAAATTACTTCAGAAAAGTCACAAGAACAAAATGCATATTGGAATCTCCATTTGGCCCCTGTTTCTGGACTGAGACAATTTACACGCAGAGAAATCAGAATTCATACAGAAACTCAGCAGAGCAGGGCAAAGCCTCAACAGCTGTTAGTAAACTTTGGCATAAAGCACAGCTTTGTGATGGCTGGGGATCACCAGAGAGGAGCTCTTTGGCCAACCTTGGTCTTTCTAGAGCTGGAAAGGCTCCTGGAGCACATCTTAACCTTCAGAAACCCCTTACACTAGATAAATATTGGCACTGACCTTTTCACTCAGCTTTACTTCCACTTCATACTCTTGTAGCAGTTCACTAACACACTTGACATACCTGCAAGTGCCTAAAACTCTCCTTGAAAACAAATGGAAGATGTTACCTGGTTTATTTTTCATATGTGAAAGGCATAATTTCTCTGGTCACGGAAAGCAGAGGAAATATGACAAAGGCAGTATAATTTCTATTCCTATGCCATCTTTGTAAGGCAAGTCTCACTTGTTCTTAAAACATCCAGATATCAAAACTGAAAGGTTCCTCAGACTGTTCCTGCCCAAATCTTAGCAATGAAGACTTCTGCATTCTTGCATAGCCTGAGCTTAATTTTCTTTGCTTGAACTTAAAATCATTTCACCTTCTGTTATCCTCATAGTTATGAAGGACAGATAATGCCCTTAATACCCTTTTTTTAATTCTTGTATAATCAGGACCATTCATGCCAAAGTCACTGCAATGCAGGATATATTTTCTGTTTCTTTAAATAAATAACTCTTGTGTTATGCCCATTACACTCATGGTTTGGGTTTTTTTTCCCAAAATATTAACCAAGAAGTTTTGTTGAAAACAGAAGAGATCAAGTTGTCCCATAACGAACTGATGCTTTTTTATGTTTAAGACAAGGCAAAGATGTAAATGTGTATTTGTTTCTATTACAGTCCATTTGCAAAGCATCCCTTAATTTTCTTTAGAGAGTATTAGTCAAATGAAAACCTATTTATTAAATCTATATAAAAGGAAAGAAGCATTTAAATAGTGGCAAACATCTGATTTGCTAAATGAAGACTAAGCATTCTGTTGTCACTGCAAAAATCAGTAAAGTTCTATTAACTATACCATTTCTTCATGGTTAATGATTGGTCATTAGTCTCACTCATAATCCAAAGTATTCAGAGTTTTCTTAGTTGTCATGACCTACAGAATAGATTTCAAAATCGCATCAGCAGTTTAGGGATCTAAGGATCTAAAGAAC
The DNA here is from genome assembly GCA_013399895.1 of Serilophus lunatus. Lineage (NCBI taxonomy): Eukaryota > Metazoa > Chordata > Aves > Passeriformes > Eurylaimidae > Serilophus > Serilophus lunatus. Next base: position 1,768,465 of record VXBA01002171.1, read on the forward strand.
AGACATTTAGACACCCTGTCCTCTTTTATTTTCCTAAATCAAAATAAAAAAGAAGAGCTCATTAGACTTCAAAAATAGCTATAAAGACACCTAATTCCCACTAGAGTTCAAAAAAGCTGTGTTTAGGAGCATAGATTGCTTTGAATCTTAGTGCAATTAGGATTCCAAGTGTCCATCCCTCTTCTAAATATTTTCAAATAACCTGGGAAAATGCCCATGATCAAGAATGTTTATTAATATTTCTGATTTGTGTTGTGGTGGTACCAAACTAAGGACATCTGGAAGACTTACTTAAACAGCCTGCCTATCTGGATAATTAAATTACTGTTTTGTTATTTTTTTCTTCTTTTTCAAGAAGAAAGGTTTTATCAGAATTAGCTGGCTTGAAGATTCCCATCAGTCAGGACTGAATGACCTTAAAAACAAATATTCTGCTGTAGCACTACAAGAGCAGAATCATTTTAGAGAAAGAAAACCAAACATGATTATTCTGTGCATTTACAGAAACAAAGGATTGTTCAGGATAAAAAAAACAAACCAAGCCAAACCACCTCACAACAAACCAAACAGTGTTTGCAAGACCAGTGTTTCCTGTACTCAACCAGATTCATACTGTGCACATAATAATCTGTATTCATGTGGCTTTCAGCAAGCTATCTGCATAACCAGTGTAAGCACTTTGTTCAAGAACTTTTGCAAAATATGTTTAACACTGAGTCCATCCACTTATCACACAATTAGAGCTGGATCCGCTGCATAGCAGTAGGCACAGACTTCTACATTTATCTTTGCTTCTGAGGGGTGAGCTCATGGCTTTGTTTCTCTCCACCAAGGTCATGAAATACATGAAGCTGTCTATTTAATCTCCAGATAAACACATTTCAGTGGTACATAAAACAACAGAGGGCCTGCTTTATAATCTGAGAGCAGCTGAGAAACACTTGTACAATACAGGAAGGGTTCTATGAATAGAAATTATCGTTCAAACAGTGTGAAATTGGGGAGGAACACAAAAGCACTGCACTGCTCCTCCAGGTCTGACTGTCTTCCCAGCACTCTTGCTCCACATAAGCACACGTAGTACACTTGTATTTTTGCCAGTCCTTTTCTTCTCTTCCCCCTCCCCCCCAGCTTTGTCACTGTTCCTTTCCTGCACTTTATTTAATTTCCTTGATTTCTTATGACCAGCTGATCTGAGCCATCCTGATGCAAACTTTGTGAGTCCTTGCCTTTTGCGAGCCTTTGGTTCTGCTTGGAAGGTCAGCAGCAACTCCGTGGTAATAACAGCAATTCTCACTGCAGCTGGTGAATTCTCACCACAAAACCATTCCAGTGCTGACTATCCTCTGAAGAATTCTTCCATCTGCTTCTGCTAACAGCAAATATCCAAACAGTGTGAGCAACAGAAAAGCCATAAACCCACAATTTATTGCTCTCTTCTACAAGAAGTGAAGGTTAATATGCTTCCTCAATGTGGTCTATGAAGTGTGAACTTTATGACAGATATTAAGGTCAGAATTACAGAGTAAACAGTAGCAGTTTGAGTTTTGAGCACGTCCAGCACGTTTGGGTAAGTAGCTGGATTGTAGAAATTAAAAAGAAAGGAAGGCTCAAACAAAGGCTCTTGAGAGAAGCACAAGCTAAACAAAGATAATGTAATGTCTCCAGTCCTAGTCTTGGACCACTTATTCAGGGAAGCTCTATAAACATAATTATTAGCAGTCATTGCCAGGAGTGGCCATGGGATTTTCCAATTAAACAAAAAAAACCCCACCAGCTGGAATTTTGCAGTTGCCTTCAGATCAAATTAGGACTGCTTTCCTAGACATTTCAATTTAAATGTAAGTTTTAAAATTGGCGAGTTTTCCCTGTTATTTTTTCCCCTCTGAATGTACTGCTGAAACACTCCACGGAAATTTCCTCTGATTTCACTCCTCTTCAAGAGCGTTTATAGCATATTGTACCATAGGAACTGTCCAAGGAGTTCCAGCTTCAACACTGAGTGCAGGTCTAGGTGGCACACAAGACTTCCAGGAAACTTCACACAATCACTTTCAAATCAAGATATGAAAGAACCAATCAATCTCCTTTTTTCAAATTAACTTTGAGGTTCCATAATGGGATACCTCATTTGACTGTGGGACATCCATTTGACCAAAATGTGTAGAAACCTTGTGGTTTCTACATGAGGTATTCATAGCAGAGGGACTCCTAAATCATCATTATCTCATTCACAGAATGGTTTGGGTTGGAAGGGACCTTAAAGATTCTCTTGTGCCATGGGTAAGAACACCTTCCACTACCCCAGGTTGCTCCAAGCCCCATCCAACCTTGCCTTGGACACTTCCAGGGATGGGGCAGCCACAGATTCTCTGAGCAATCTGTGCCAGGGCCTCCCCACCCTCACAATACAATCTACACTTTTTCATCTTAAAGCCATTCAGCTGAGACAATTTGTAAATTGGTGGGCAGGTAGTGAGGAGCAGGTGACCAGGTATAGGCAGGAAAAATTCTTGATGATTGGAAGGACCTTTTATTTCGTGTACTTAAAGGATTACAGTTCCTCAAGTGGAATGTGGAATTCTAACAGAAATACCAAGAACTCTAAATCTCCTTGTCTGACACAGCACAGCTGATTTGAGGAGTAATAAATAGAGGAATTTTTACATGTGTTGCAAAATATCACTCTAATCCCATGAGTTAAGAAACTCACACTGTTAATATGCCTCTAGCATCTGTGGGAGTTCTGTTTTAAAAGTAGGATTAAACAAGATAACACACTATAGATCTTAACGTATTCAATTTGCAGCAGACAAAACCCTATTTAATACCAATTACACAATGTGTGTGAACTGGTATCATAGTTGCAGTTTGTATGTGCAGAGGGATTTTTTTAAAGCTGAAATCTATTCATTCAAAAATAATAGTTACATGGCTGCTTGGGCCAACCCACAAGAATAGAATGAGTTTTGTGATCAGTTTATCAATTTCTTCACTGACAAGTGAGATTTTAAGATTTTCCTCAACAACACTAAAGCTGATTTGGCTACTACAAAATTTGCTAACCATCTGTGCACACGAATCAAAATGTCAGGATTATTTAGACAAAATATCTTTTTTCCTTCTGCTCTGACACATTAAAATAGGGAACCAATAAAACTCACTCTGCTAAAAGGAGCTGTATGTTTGTTCAAGTAAAATTTTTAGCAAGTGCCTGGGAAAGAGCTTCATTTGGAAAGCAGTAAAATTGTACAGGGCTGGTTGTCTCTTGAACTTACTGGAAAGAAAATGGCATTGGTACATGTAAGAAAAAGCAGATTAGGGGGTTCATGCAGAACTCCTTGCAGTTATAGTCTCTGTTGAGGAAAATGGTTTAGGATTGTAATTTATTCATATTCTTGTACTTTCTACTTTGGCTTGATTCCAGGGCTTGTTTGCCTTAGAGTTCCAGATGCTTATTTGCTTAAAGGGGAGCCCTTTCTCCAGCCGTCTGTCAAACAGTCACTTAATATTTATTTGTTTTTACAAATGTTTCCCCCTGTGTCCTCGGCCCATATGTCACAAAAAAGTATAATCCAAACTCTACATGGAGTATTGACGTTATCTTCTCTTTCCTATTCTAGACCTTGACCCAATTACAAAAAATTCCTGAATTCCAGTTCTTTCCCTGACCTTGTGTCTCCCTCCAACACAACTGCTCTGTGGCCAGTCCTTTGGAGTTTGTATGCTGACTCCTCTTCTTCTCTTGATGCAGCTCTTATTGAGATATTTTTGTTCACTTCTCTGTATATTGTGGAAGATTTCTTCCAGCTAACTACTTGTATGGTGTTCTTGAAATTTAATTTTCTGGAATTTATTGCTCAAGGTCCCTTCTGCCTGTTTTATCATTCTTGATAAAAAAAAAAGAACTAACCCCTCTAAACCAACTAATCAAACACCAAATGCTTATCTTTTGGGTTTTCTCCCTTTTCAAGCCTGTTCTTTAGTGAGCAGCCTGAAAGGAACCTCCTGTGAATTTTAATAATTAATTTTTCCTTCCTCTCCAAACTCCTCGAGTCTGTTCTCTGACTCTCAGAGCCTGCACGTCTCACGTTCCTTAAACACCTCTCTGCTCCTGTTTCCAGTTCCTGCTCAGAACTACCAAGACTGACTTTAGTGATTTATCCATTGACTTCTTTCTGCTGAATGTGACATTCTCTTTCTCTCTGCTCTTATTTTATCACTTTCCCCATCACCTTTTCATAGGGAAAACTTTTCTTGTACTCTGCCATATAAAGGGAAAACTTTTCTTGTACTATGCCATAAAAAGCTCTTTCTGACCTTTATCATCTCAGGACTCTCTTTCTGTCTCCATGATTCTGCCCCTCTAGTATTATTTCTGGAAGACCTTTCTTTCCCCATTCCTTGATACTTTCCCCATGAACTCTTCACCCTCACTACCTGCTTCCCTTGGGAACCATCTTTCTGTTTTCAGGCCTTAATTGTTTGCTTATGACTCACAGAAGTCCATGTACACTCTTTGCCTGCCTTCTATAAATCGAGCACCATCACTGTCTCCTTCCACACATCACCTCATTTGTTTTTTTTTATGCTTTATTTCCTTCTTCCCAGCTCATTTGTTTTGACCATCTCCAGTCACTGAGGCTGGCAGTGCCCATATGTTAGGTAGCACTGTCAGTTGTTCTTAGATCAATGATTTTTCTTCATTTAGAAGACTGATGGAAAGGAGAGTGCTGCTGTTCTCAAGAAGTTTAAGGGATTGAAAGCAATCTTTTAGTTAAAAAAAGATTTGAAAAAATCCAAGGGGCTATATGAGAAACTTTCAAATGATGCATAAGGAAAATCAATCCTGCTAAATAAGCTTAAATCTAAACCAACAGTTTCCTCTTGCTGAAATAATGCCTAGGAAGAAGATTTATCTACAGCATTGATATTCTTAACTGTCTGTATCCAAGCTACAGCTCACATCCAACTGTACTACTCCATGGAGATGGGAATGCAGGATTAGACTATAAAAGAAATCTGGATTTTCATACACATGTATATCTAAATAAATGGAAACACGGGCCTACAGAAGTTTCCTTACCTATGCTCAGGACCTGATATTTCATTGTCTTAAAGTTGTATTTTCTAATACTTTGTTTTAAAATGAAATTTGGTTTTACTTGTATATTTACAAAATCACGTAGGTTGGAAAAGACCTCTAAGACCAAAAAGTCCATTTGGAAACAGCATAATATATTTTCATATTTGGAAATAGCACAACTGACATTTGAAAACAGAGAACATTGCACCTGATTAATTGATTCACATTGAACTAAGCTAAGAAACAATGTAAGTTTGAAGACAAATGAAGGGCAGGCTTTCTCAGTTAGCAGCTCTGACCTTTTCAAGTGTTCCATCTTAAATAATAATTGAAGCCATAAGTAAATAAATTCAACTTTGCCTGCAGATGTTGAACTCTTTAATGTCCTTTTACTCAGACATAGCCAGTGCCTGATATTCCTGGCACAAGCAGTTTTATCATGCCCCGCGCTGGGGCTGGCTGGCAGTCCCTCGGAACTGTTTTCTTTCTTCCAGCCACAATTAAAATGCAGTTCCAATCAACAAATCTGCAAGGTTTCTGTCAATGGGAAATGTTCCCCTGAGGGGCTTGTGTGTCCCAGAGGTATTTCTGTTCTTCACTTCTGTATTCACAAGAGAACCAAATTACACTAAGCCTTGTTTACCCTGACTGCCTGCTGAGCTTGTTTTTGCAGTGCCTGCTGGAGCTGGAGGGAGCAACAGAGAGCACAGGGACACACTCACGTGCTGCTGGACACACAGAGACCTGCTCCCACCGAGGCTCCTCTTTCCACCGAGGCTCCTCTTTCAGCAGCGTTGGGTCCGGTGTCGCCGCCGTGAAATCTTTGCTTTGGGAGGATCAAATATTTGAACGTGCACACTTGGCTTGTTTGGTGTGTCCGTGGGAAACAGTGTAGGGAGCATTCTAAAGGTCTTGGAGTCTGACATCTGATTTCAGCTCAACTTCACCACTTTTCGGGGAGGTCAGGGTTGCCTGGTTTCTCTGTTCTTGAATGAGGATTATCTCCGTTGATCAAAGAGCAATGTGCGAGCAACTAACCAGTTTTAGATTCTCTTTACTCCAATAGTAATTGCTGTAATGCAATCGATTAAAAGGGAATTTTAATGATCTTCCTAATTGTGCCTTTAAAGGAAACATGACATTTATTACTGAACTCTTAATTTATTATATTCCATGGAGATCAGTTTGGAAAATCAAAACATAAGCCTTTAAAATGCAACATCCCCTGCAGTCTCACTTGTTTATTTCTTACATTTGCACATCATCTTTGTAAATAATGATAAAATAGAAAAAATGAAGGAATTGTATTCAGCTCATAACTTTCCATTTCCTACTTCTGTGTCATGGGAGATGCAAGGGAAAGACAATATTCCTGCCTGAATTTAGCAGAAGGTAGTACATGTTTCCATGGATCTAAACAGCCAAGGAAAGCATCCAGTTTGTTTCTTTAATTGACTACTTTCAAGGGAAGCATTAGACTGTAGCTGCCTGTAAGCTCAAACACTGGGTACTACTCAGCAGAAAGAGATGCATTCAGCTACATGTTGCACATCTAAATTATTTATTGAGAAATAATAAACTTAGAGGATTATCTGTGTTGCAAAGGAAAGCTGTTATAGTGTCTTTCCTCAAGAATTCCTGGACTAATTTAAAGTATTCAGGAAGCACCTTCTTCACTTTTAAATGCTCAAGAGTCCGGACTATAGGTTGAAGCTCACTTATCCCATAAATTTATTTTTCTTAAATTCATAAAGTATGGGCAGCATTACAAATGTTAATGCTACTATTATAGGATCATAATTTAAAAATACCAGCATTCTCAAAAGGCTCCCGCAGTGTGTCATTTCCCTGCTTTATTAAAATGAATGAACAGATGTACAATTTATTTCTGCTGAACTATCATCTAAATTCATAAGCTATTTCTCATGTGCCTGAAATCCGTGTTGGTTTCCCATTTTCTTTGCCTTAGAAAAAAAAATTACACTCTCCCATTTATCACTCTGGGGATATAAACGAGGAGTATACTCTCCACTTCATTCACTTTAGACTAATACCCTCAATACAATTTAAATCCCATCTCTTCAAGGCTATTCAGCAAAACCCAGACACTGGGACACCCAGGATCCAATTGGAAAAGTCCCTTGCCATCAGTGGTGAAGATTGGCAGGTGGACTCCAAGGACATTATCCATTCTCCCTGACAGAACAAGGTGGCACAGAGCAGCTGCATTTAATCTTTTGGGCTGGCATTTACAGTGCCAGTGGAGTCCATGCAATTTCCTCACTAGAAGTTGGGGAAAACCAAGGAAAGGACAAATAATGGCTGGAAAGTGGGAGAGGTGAGAAGGTTAGGTGTAATTGGAGCATCACTGGCAGCCAAGAAGGATGTGTCAGCTGCCCCCTGACACTCCAAGTGTGTTTTATGTGTCCTGGAGAAGTCTTGAAGCATGGTAAGTGCTGCCTGGGAGTGATACACAAAACAAGGAGATGCAGGGATTAGATAGAATAAAACTCTGGAGGCTTAAAAGCACGGGAAACAGACACATTGCCATGGAAAAGATGGGTATAAAAATCCCAGACAGTGTGCACTCAGCCTGTCACCATTCTTATTTTTTAGCAAGGTTTGTGTTCAACGTTAAGGCAACATTTTCAATTAATTCCACGTGAGGAATGAGTGGATGGTACGTTCTAGAGGTTCTGGCAGCATTTCCTCTGTAAATCCTGTTTCTAAGGGTTTATATTTTAAGAAAATTAAAAAAAAAAAAAACTTCAATGGTTTGATTTGACAACTGAATTCTTAGGCTCAAATTCTGATTTTTTTTAGTATTTTCATTTTTGTTGTTGTTGTTTTCTGATAAAAATCACTTTGGCAAAAAGAGTAGTGGAACAGAATGTGAATCATTCTGCTTTCTTCATTTCATGGCTGCTCCAGAATTTAGATGCAGGCCTCTAAATTCCTCTTTGCCAGACAGTTAAGGAAAATGATGAAGTAATGGCTGAGATTTGTTAAAAAGCATGATTTTCTTCAGAAATCTTGTCTTCTTGGCAGGAGTAGTTTATTCCTGTAGGATTGCAAGGGCAGAGTTTTTAATTCAGTAGTAAAAATGGAGGAGTTCTAAGTGGAGCAGGAATTTTGCTGTAGTAGCCCCATTGCAAACAACCTCAAAACAATTAAATTGGGATATCTTTTCTGCCATTCTTACTCCCCTTGAATCCTTCCCTGAGCTGAGATGATAATTATTTTCCTTTCCTCTTTCCTTACATTTCTTTGCCAAAAGAGAACACGACCAGCAAGGAAAGCAAATGCCAGAGGCACAGTTTTCATCTTTTATCTGTAGAAAGGACAGCAAATGTGATTTTGCAGTTACACTCTGTATCTCCAGCTGTCAGCACCAAATCCAGTATAATGAAGAGTCTTGTGTGATGGGGAGTTTGAGAGTGGAAACTCAGTTAGAAAACTTCTTCCTATCACTTGTTTCTTATTCCTGCTTTTTGTTCTTGCAATCAAGGGAACTTCCTGAAAATTAACGAGTGTCTTGAACCTCAGGAATGCGAGAAAATTAAGGAAAAGTGTTTTGCTCTGGGCAGATTCTTAGATTTGGGCTTATCATGACATGTCCAGGGAAGGGTTCTCAAGAATCTCCAAGTCCATTCCTCTCATTTGTTTCATTTCCAGTATTTGCTTACTTTTCCTTCAAGAGCTTTGAGGTTACATTCTATGTGATCCTCCAGCAATCCACTACAGTCCTTCAGCTTCCCTGCTAGAGACAAATTCTCATCTCTGGTGAGAATTTTCCTTGTCTACATCGAAGCCCATCCTTTCTTGTCCTTGTCCACTATGAAGGTGACACACAGACAGTCCTTTTATCCACCACGGCTCAGGGTGCATTTACTACAGAGGGTTCTTCCAGTCCAGGGATTTTAGACATCTGCCTCTCCCACTGCCCTTTGCCTCTGTGCTGTGGGCAGGAATCAGGTGCTAAAATCCAGGTGGGGCTCCCCAGAGCCGAGCAGATGGAAGAATTCCTGCCTCTGCCCTGTGCATGGTGCTACTTCTTGCACATCTCGACAGGGCTTTGCTGTTTTCACGACATTAAATCGCCTTTACTGTCCAGGATTCCTTCCCAGCACAAAGTGACAAAACTAACATCTGCTGTATGTGCTTTCTTCTTCATTCATCCCCAGCACAAGAGGGGAGGAGTGTGTATATTTTGAGCATCTTGATGTGATGAGATTTTGCTGCTGTTTGTTTTCTTCTATTCTTGTGGTTTTGTGTTTAATATGGAGAATTGATTTTGTCATTTGGCTGTTTTCTCTTTATTTGTTTTGGATTTTGTTATAGAACAGGCTGGAATATTTCATACACAAAAGGCAGTCTATAGGCAGCTCCTATTTTGATTTGTTTTTAAGGAAAGGAGCCCGACAGCTGTGTCAGGATTTGTGCAGTTGGCAAATGGACACAGTGGCTTAGGAGGAGATTCATCAGTTCCAGAGTTAGTTGAGAGTGAGTTTCATTATCAGAATGGTTTAGAATCATATAGCATTTTTCATTCCAAAGAACCCCAAAGGAACATACAGAAAATGGATCTTCTCTGTGGGCAAGCAGAAGATTAAATTGCAACTTTCTGATGCTTGCAGAGAAAAGGAGGTGTAAGACTTAATTTTCTTTATTAAAGAATCCTACTCAGGAAAGTTGCTTTAATTTCTGAAGAAGCATTTCTAATAATGGCTAACCCTGGTTTTGGGATGTTACACTCAAAATCTTGTGGATGGACAAAGTTTTAGATATAAAGATAAGAATTTGTTGTTAGCAAAATTGAAAACTAATTAAAATCCAACCTAATCCAAGAATCTTTATTAATTCATATTGAATTGTGGGGAAGGGAGGGAAGAAATATTCCTCAATTTAGAAATATTGTCAATAGTGACAATATAACAGATACAAAATTGTTGCACACACCCTTCTCAGCTCCTCTCCCTTTTCCTGCTGTTTGTCTCACTGTTTTCTTGCTCCTCTGAGCCATAAATTCGGTGATTTCATTCCAGTGTTTGCGGTCAAGGTTATACAAGTCTCAAGCACCTGGAGGAAGGCAGAGTTGGTGGCTGTGGACTCCCAGTGAGGAATTCTGTGCATCAGCAAGCTCAGGATCCTTACAGAGGATGCAAAACTAACCAGCCGGAGTCAAACCGAGCTGGTGGGCGTTTGTATGGGAAGTGTCTTGAGGCTTTCAGGCAGTAAGAGGTTGTTTTTTATGTTTCATCCCAGACACAGCACTTGCTGCTTCAGGTGACTGAAGTACAGAGCTGGTGCCTTTAATGAGCTCCCCAAACTCCATGTGAGCACCCACGAGGGGGCTGGGCTGTCTGAGCTTAGGACTGAGGTGTATCACAGGCCATCAAAGTCTCACTTTATAAGACAAATGAAGTGGTACTCAGCTAAACAATACTAAAAATCCACCAGAAGTAAAAGTAGAGCTAAAATCTGGCACTGGCAAAAGGGACAAATGGAGAGAACAAAGAGGACTTTTCTGAGCCACCAGTAGAGTGTGTAACCAGGAAAACCACAAGGGAGCTACGAAAATGTCTGTGTCTGTCAGCAAAGGTTGTTATACAGGTTAATACAGGGCATCTTTTCTTCCTGTGCTTTTCCTTTCTCCCTCCAAGCTCAATGCCCCCGAGTTTATGAGTGAAAATATCACAAGTAATTGAAGTTGCAAACCCCAGCAGAATATTAAATTAGAAATTAAGCAAAAATGCCCATCAGCTGGAGCACAGAAATCCTGGGTAATTTTTCTAATGCAATGTTCCAATAGCTGGAATAATTTTTTTTCCCCCCAACTGCTTCAGTAACAGAATTGATTGAATTAAATGTGTTCTGTGGTGCCAGAGAACCTCTGACCCCAGTTACTCAGGATAATCAGGGGGTAATCAGCCTGCTGTGATCTGAGCTCCAAAGGAACAAGAATATTGTAAGGTTCAGGGAGCCTGTGCTGGCATTAATCAGATGTCATCAGGGTTTGATTATAAATCCTAAAGACCACCAAATTGATACAACATGGTTTAATCCACTAAAAATTAGGTATCTACATATTAATCACCAAGCTGAATATCTGAAAGTGATTGCTTTTCTAGTAAGTGAAGTCAGGTGTCAATACTTTGGAATGTCCCACAGTTTAGTAATAAATATAATGATCAGCATCAGCACAAAAGCAGCATTAGCCAGATTAAAAAAAGATTTGGTTCTAACCTCAAATAGATTTTTTTTCCTCCTGTTGGAGTTTTACAGCTCCATTGAAATTTTTCCTCATGTTTCTACTCTAATTACAAGCTTAGTCAGAAGGAAGAAATAGGATCTGTTTCTAGGTACCTGCAAGCACAGCATTTTTCTGCCTTCCAGAGGAAGGAAGGGTGGCTGCTGACAGTATATCACGCTGCTGTGTACAGAAATAAAGTGGTATTTATTGTCCCTTAAAATGATTTCCCCTAGAACCAGCAAGCTCAGTCGAAAAATCTGTATCTAGAAATGTGTGTTAGGATCCAATTAATTTCTACCATACTCACTTGCTCTCCTTGGGAAGAGTTCAGTGTGGTAAAATGATGCAGATGTATGAGCACATTATGTGGGGGTTTGCTACAGGATAAGGGGAAACAGTCTAAAGAGAGAGGAATAGCACAGTCACTTAATAAACTTATGCTCTTCATACACTTCCTGATTTAATAAGCATTCAACCTTCTGCAAAAGTTTTTTGATATAAAGAAAAGGCAATACTAAATGCTTATTTATCTTACTGGTGTCACTTGTGCGTCCTGGGAATTGCCTTTATTTGCATATTTGGTCTACTTGGAATTGGAGAACTGAAGCTGCTGCTTTGGGATTTCCAAGCATTCCACAGTGTTAGCTGTGACCAGGATGAGGGGTTGGGTTGAACTGGACATCCCTGGAGCCTCAGCTTTAGTGAAATCTGGCTGCACAGTGCATTGTCCTTCCTGTTACAACCCCAACCCACCATGGAGTACATCTGTGCTCAGGGTGATGGTTCTCACCTTCCAGAGTGTGTTACAGGGATGGTCTTCACAGACACCATTCCTGCGATGTGCCTCTGGGGCAGGCCACTTTTGGTGGTCATGGAACAACAGAATTGTTTGGGTTGGAAGGGACCTTTAAGATCATCTCTTTCAACCCCCTGCCACGGGCAGGGACACCTTCCACTATCCCAGGTGGCTCCAAGTCTCATCCAGCCTTGGACACTTCCTGGGATGGGGCAGCCACAGCTTCTCTGGACAACCTGTGCCAGGGCCTCCCCACCCTCGCAGAGAAGAATTTCTCCCTACTATCTAATCTAAACCTAACATCCTTCAGTTTAAAAACCATCCCCACTTGTCCTATGACTGCATCCCATGTAAAAAGTCCCTCTCCACCCTAATTTTGGGCCTCCTTTATGATTTGGAAGGCTGCTCTGAGGCCCCATGTTCAGGTGACCACAACAGGTAGTTCTGGCAGGTTTAAATCACTGTATGTGGGCACCACAGTGTGCACTCACATCTTCCTGTCCACAGCACAAGTGTAGTGCCTTGGGTTCTTTTGACCCCCTGCTAATTCTTGGTGCTCAGACACATGAACTGGGGAATCAACTGGAATATGCTGTCATTCCCAATCTCTAAATAGCTTAGAGAGAATTCAGCCTCAGTTGATATAGAAATGCTGAGATCATTTTCATCCCCCTCATTAATAAAAAGGAACAAATGGATAATTCACTCTTTCCACAAAAGGTATCCAGCTGAGGCTGCAGTGGTGCTTGTGCTCCAGGAGGATATGTGTACACAGAATGTTTGCTTAGGAAAACATAAATTACCGGTGAGAAAATGAAAGGACCCTGAATGTTCCTTTTGTGACAGTCTAGACAAGAAATAAGCACACAATGGGCACTTGCAGAAGGAATGTTTCATTTTCCTTTATTACAGATATTTTTCTTTTAAGGAAAGATGAAATGAGTACTGGCAAATGGAGCTGGGTGGTGGGAGATGGAGACCATCAGTATCCTTAAAGCAGAAAGCAGTAAATCCTTTTAGCATACCTTGGGTTTTTCCTGACCTTTTCACAGCTGTGCAATGCCAAACCATACATCTGTTGTTGCATTCCTCAATCACTGTGCAGCACTGAATGTCTCAACATACCTTAAATCACTCGTGTTTTCAAAGCAGGCCACCCCAGCTGCCAGGAACTCCTCTCTCTCTGCCTTTTGAAACCTCCCTTCCCAGTCTGAGTTAAGGAGGCTCAGATCAGCCACAATTATTAGTCAAATGCACTGCATTTTTTCTACTGTTCTTTACTCTTGACCTTGGAAAATGAATGTTTCTGTGCTAACAAGGTTAGAGACCTCAGTTCCTCGTTGTTCCCTGGTAGGGTAATGAGAGCTCTGTGCTTACCAGGATGATCAGGATACAATAAAGATTTTTCTACTATGGTAAGAAAACAGAAAAGAGATCATTAATCATAAATGTTCACCTATGTCTCTGATCTCTAAATGATTCTTCTTGTATCATAGCTTTTTGATAGAGCAGTAATGTTTTGCTCAATGAATGTTGAGCAAAGTGGATGTAGACCAGAAAATTTGAGAAAAAAAAGTCTTTTATATCCAGTAAAAGGAACTACATACTGTAGACTTCATTCATCACTTTGTCAGCAGACTTGTGTTCAGATGGATTGAAATATGGAGTGTTCATCCAAAATTCTCCTTTCCCCACCCAGATTTTCACAGAAAACAAAATGCTGTCTTGAGATTTCATTTTTAAAATTTAGGCAGATTCAGTATCACTGCAGATAATGCTGCCTGTAAACTTCCATCTGTACCTCCTGCTTCCAGTGGAACAGTGTGAAACCATGCAGAGTCCATATCTGCTTCCAAAATAGAATTTTCAAACCGGGATAACTTTAGACATCTCTCAGCTGGAGGGGCTTGTAAATCTGGGGCATCTCATCCCCATCAGTTGGCAAAACCTAAAATACCAGAACTTTGGGGAATTGATGAAATTTGTAGCTGAAATATTGCAGAGATACAAGTTGCTTTGAGTGCTTCAAATGGTGCTGCTCACCAAAGAACCTGTGAAGAGCTTTAACCACTGTCCAAACATCTGTTGTTGGCAGCTTGGATCATGATCAGCTAATAACTCTATTCTTTGGAATCGAGGTCCTCCCAGGGAAGAAAAGGCAGAATTTCTCATTTGGATGCATATCCCTGTTTTACTCAGTGAGGCCAAAGATTCTGCCTTGGACAAATTCTCATTTATTTTGCAATTTTCACCTCTCTGCCAAGGCCAGGCTTTTTAACTTGGTAAAGAATGTGGTTTAGTCTTGAAATATCCAAGTACCAAAACAGAACAAGATGCCTCTAGATTTTTATCTATAATATTTCTATACTTTCATCTAATTTCATCATTCTATACTTTCATTTAAAATGAAGTGTTCCTTTCTTTTAGGTTTGTTTGTTGTTTGGGTTTTTATTTGTTTGTGGGTTTTTGTGGGGTTTTTTGGCTTGGTTTTTTTTTTGTTTGACTGGTTTTTCTTCTTGTTGTTGGTTTTTTTTTTCTTCTTGTTCTTTTAGTTGAGTTTTATAACTTCCATAAGTTTGCTTTTACATAGCACTAAAACACAGTTTTCATACATGTCTGTAAAGAAGTCCTGGAAGTTACCTCTCTAAATAAAAGTCACAAAGTCCCTTGTCTGCTTCCTAAAGGTAAACATGATAATAATTTAAAAACCATCAGTAGTTTTCATCTACTGAAGCTCTTGTCACTGCCCAACTTCGTGGCCATCAGTACAGAGGCTACACTGTATTTATTTGTACCTGGGAGCTGACTAAAGCCATTAGAGGAATTTCCCTTTCACTCCTCTAAATCTTCCAATCTTTAGCAAATTAACTGCTATCTGCATATGCATGTGATGGTTAATTTTAATTTAAAAAATATTATCTAAAACTTATATAAAAATTCCCTCTTTTTCTGCCATGTTGTCCCCTTTTATCTTCAATGTTCAGAGAGGAGTAAATTCATCTGTCCTGCCGTTAAGGGCCCTAAATGGCTTCAATAATTAAAAAGGATGTGGTTTTGGAACTCATCCATGTCCAGACCCCAAAAATATGACAATCTGGGAGCCAGTAGGAGGAATTTGTTGCTTATGGGTCTGACCCACGGAGCAAGTGCATCCCACGTGTAACTGGGACTGGCAGCAAAGACAGTGTTTTGTAGGAATTCCTTGCAATAGGAGTAGTAGGTGACTTCCACACTTTTTATCAGTAAGCTCAACCAGATATATTCAGATATTAATCTTCAGCAGCAAAAAAGTTGGGTTGGGTATGAAAAAGTCTCTGCTAAAAATGCCAAAGGAGCATTTTACAAGACCTCCTTCCCTTCCCTTATCATCATCAGGATAAGTGAAAACTGTATGGATTGATGGGGGGAAAAGCCTGTCGAACCTTTTAGCTCCTGGATGAGAGTGGGTGCTGTAGTAGATGAAAAAGAAAGAAAAATCCAGCTAGGTCTGTTCTAATTAAAGTTCATCTCATTTAGAGAAGACATCCAGAATCTTAGAAAGAAGATAGGCTTAACACTGCTTTTGATGGGAAGAGCACTGAGGAAGAAATGATACATAGCTGGGTTGGCTGAATTCAGCACAAGTGGTCTCATAAATGTGAAAGGCAGCTCTCCCTCATCCCTTGGCAGCGCTGGAACAAGAGAATAGTTGTACTCAGGCTTGGTCCCATCATCATTTCCTGTGCTGCTCTTGTTTTAAACATAAGGTTTGTTCTAACTGTGGTGAAAGGATTTTTTTATAGGTAAGGAAATAACATCATTATTTGAGTTTTTCTCAAAAATACCTTAAATGTAATAAACACAGTGACCTTCCACTGTCTTCTGCCTGCTTGGAGAAAGAGTATTTGGTTTTCTGTGATGTGACCATCGTTCTAAAAGTGTCCACTTGTGGGTACTTGATTTATTTTAGAAACAACCGACTTCTAGAAACAACTGGATGCACCTTGCATTTATAGATGGGAAAGTGAAAAATAATGAAACTTTTCTAAATTATTTATATATTCGAGAGGGGTGGTGGAAAGAGAACATGTTTGTTATCTTCCTTGTGAATTTTCATACAACTGTGCTGCACTTGATGTATACCTGGAGGTAACAGGCTTTGAAGCAGACATTCACATATGGTTAATACATGTTAGAATTATCTTTTTGCTTTCACTCAGGCCATAAGCTGGGCTGACAGAGTCAAAATCCAACATAAACAAAAGTCTGGGAGCAATTCAAAAAAGTGGCTATTTTCAAGTATCCCTCACCATCACTTATAGTCCCTGAGTGGCTTTTTAGTCTTCTGCAAGCACTTAAATGAGAGGATCAAAATCAACATCACCTTGGAATGGGCTTTCAGCACTGCAGTGGGAAAGGGGCAGGAAGGAAGTTCTTTCAATGAATCTTTCAAGGATCTTATTCTGTAGATCTTCCAAAGTTTTCTAAGATTTATGATTCCCGCAAGAGGAACAGAAGGAGTCTTCACACTGACAACCTTTCAGGCAACTTGCCTTTTTTTGGTCATTCATGATCAGTGGGATGAAGCATTCTTGTGTTTTTCAATAAAAAGGCACAAATTCATAGAGCCTGCAGAAACCACAGCTCTGTACAGAGAGCAGAATTGGATCTTTAGCCTTCCATTTAGCTAATTGATCTTTCAGATCCGTTGCTTTTGTTGCAGACTTTCATTCAGTCCCTCATTACTGAGTATTACTTTTACTTTGTAATGAACCTGGTGTGTGCCTTGAAAGATCACAAGGCATTTTACAATACAGAGCCTGTGAAAAATCATTCCAAATCAAAAAGTGAAAATGCTTCTAAAATTATTATGATCAATTTCATATATTCTGAAAGGGTTTTTTTCTAAGCTACAATTGAATTCTTTCTGTAATTTCACTAGGGAGAAGAGAGAATATTATGTACTTAGAAAAATATAGAATAAACTGCAAGAAACACTTAAAGTTAAGAAATAATATAGTGCCTACAAGCCAGCATTATGGCAGTAAGACAATGACAATAACTAAAGCCTGTTTAGATGACTCACAGCTATAATTTCTGGTTTGCATCTAGTTTACACTGTCAAATCCTTGTCATACTATGATAATGCTTTATATTTACATAGTGTCTTTCATCTAAATGGCTTTCAAAGTGCTTCTTGTGTTGTTGCTTGACATGCAGCTCACAAAAATTGAATCCATTACGTTAATACAGATGTTTTTGTAGTGAAATACAGCCACTATTTGTGTCCATATAGTAAAGGCTATGCACAGTCTTAAGAGGGAAAATACCTTCAAAATCTGTAGAAGAGATCAGGGAGAATGAAATGCCAAGTCACAATTTGCCTTGAACACAACATTGTCTATTAAGTTGCTCACGTGGAGAGTTCAGTACAAACTGCAGTTGATCAGGTCCTGTTTTCCAGCCTGTGGGATCAGAGCACTGGGTCCCTGTGGTGAGATGGAAGGTGACTGAAGAATCAGCAGCATCACTTTGTACAATGCACAAATGTTATGCTAAATAGTCCCTCCTAGAGCTCCAAGCACCAGGTGACTTGGTTTATTCTTATCTGCCAAGCTGGGTCTTGTGTCCCACTGAATTCCACAAGAAATGTCCATTACTGGAATTTATAAGATTCTCATTCCTGATTGATTGAAAATGCAAACTTTTGTGATCTCTCTGAGAATTCATTTGTACTTAGAGATATTCCAGATACAGAGCCATGGAAAATACATTTCTTCCTTAAGAAATAAATCCTGGAAACTCAGGTGCACTTGTACCAAACGACAGCGTGCAAAGGAAAAGACACAGACAAAGAGCAAGCAGGTTACAAGAGGTTCTATAAGCTTGTCATCATATTACAAGAAATTAGAAGATGAAATATGCTTGCAAAAGCAGTGAACTTCAGTGGAGGAGGACAATTACGACAATACAATTTCCCTGTGGAATTTCTAAAAGACATAATGAATTAATACAACCTATTATTTTGCATCTTTTATCATATACAGATGAGGAAGCAAACACATGATAGCAGCATAGGATACATTCAACTGGGATATCACCCTGATAAATGCAAACTGACATAGAGTTTTAATTTGTTTGTTCTTGATTGGGAATCACAGTGTGCAGAATTCTAATGAGCCATGGGGTGGTGATCACCAACCCCAGACACGTTTATCTTGCATTGTGTTTGCTGCTCATGTCAGCTCTTTAATTTGGATATGTCACTGCCCAACTCTGAGATAGTTCTTTGTGGCTTCATAAAGGTGTCATTACTGCCTGCTCTGCTCTTGCTGGACAGCAGACATTCAGGTGGTTCTGAGGCAGTGAAGTTCATTTCTTCCTCTGCTCTGAGAAGTCAGTAAACAGAATCTCACTTACTACAGAAGCTTTAAATAAGGCTGTCAGATAAGAACCCAATTTCCATAAAATCTGGGTACTGTTTTCAGTTATGTTTGAGACCAAAGTGAGTTTAGTGCCTGGATTCTCAGGTGATAACATTTTTTTGATCTCCTGGTGAAAATCTGTTTTTTTCTGAGCACATTCAGAGCCATTTTGCTGTCAGTGACAGCTGCCACTGCAGAGTCCCACCAGTTCACCACAGAGCTCAGTGTGGAGGTTGGTTTGGCTCAGGGTTATATCCTGGCTGTGCCAGGAAACAGCCACTAAAGTCAAGCTTGGAAGATCTAGGGAAAGTAGGAGTCATTTGCCTGCTGAGCTGAGATTATCTCATCTGCTCAGAGCTGTGCTGGGTGCTGTTGCCAGGGCTCTGTTCTAGCACAATTGTTTGGAGCATTACTCATCTCTTTGCTGTACCTTTGCCGATTCCTGTGTTGCAAGAAAAAGAAGCTGCTTGTTTTCAGTCCCCAGGCCATCCATGCCCAGTGGAACCGCACTGGTGTTCTCTCCCAAGGATGTCCATTGGTCCATATCTTCCATATCTGCTGCACATCAGTCCATCATGCTGCAAACGTTGCTGACTTGTTACATTTTCAAGTCTATTTGTGCATCTTTCCAAGCTGCCCTCACTCTTGGAGGAGCTCCATTTACACCCATTTCCTCGATGTCTTTCAGTTCCTCATTAAATGCTGCTCACTCAGTGTTTCCTTCCAAGTTTCTATCAGTCTGTTGCCTGTCTTTTTGCATTTTGTCATAAGATTTTGGGTACAGAAAAAAAATTAGTGAATTATGTCCTTATTTCCCTATATTTATAAAACTCTAAATATGACAGAATTACTGAAATTTCTAGGCTAATAAGCACCATAGCTGACAGTATTACATATCATTCCACAGAGCAATATGTTAACCTTACATATTCAAATACTCAGCAGTAGTAAATGCACACAGATCCTTCCAGCCAAATCCACCCTGGCACAGGGTATTCACCTTCTAAGTTATTATTTTTAATGTGGCTCCAAATTATAGCAGTTTAAATAAAGTACTGAACTCATCTACTTTACTCTTAATTTATAGCAGTGCTTAGGGGACGTGCAGATATTTAAAACGAGTAAAATCAATTAACTTGTGATCCAATTATTTGTGTTAACCACTGTGGGGTTTTATTTTAGAGCACTGGTTCAGGCTCACCCAGTTAAGCACCGTGTTTTGAGAGTGTAAACCTTCCATCATGAAATAAGATGAACCTTTATCTTTCCTCTGTTTCTAATACAATTCCTATTTTTATCCTTTCATAGTTCTTAAATACCTTCTTTATTTTTGTTTTTGAAAGGGACCCAGTACAAGTGTAACAGATTTTTCTAAATGATAGGAAGTCTATTCTTTATATAAAGGTGGCTGAACAGGCACAAGAGTTCACCTTCTAGATGTATTTTCCTGGGCCACACCATTTCACAGTAAATATGTGACAGTAAATCTGTGATTTATTACACTTTTCACATTATAAATTTAGAGTAGACCCATGTGACAAATGACAACTTCTGTGATCTGATCATTCTGCTTTTTCATCCGCCTTGAACAGATTTTAGCCTAACGTTCCAGACAGCTTCAAATACCCTCTCTATTGATATGGTCCTTTCTAAAATGTGAAGGATGCTAGGGGTGAGTGTACCACTCTGCTTGGAATGATCTGGCTTGGCACAGCCTCTGCCTGTAGATATTGGTATTCCCTTGACCTGCAGGGCTCAGAAGCTCTGCAGTTTTGTGCCCCCAGAAAGTCTCTGTACACTTTCTGCACTACTAACTCTCTGCGAGTGAAGCCACTGAAAGCTCTTCCTGAATAAGGAGAAAATAGAGGTGCAGAAGAAAGGCAATCCCAGCAGAGACAACCTTGAATTAAATATCCTTAACCTGATATTCCGTATCATCTAAACTAGCTGCCACAACATGGCAACCTTCTCCATCACAGTCTGGCACTGGTGGGGTAAAACCAATAAATTCATCTCATTGGCTTCACAATTATGTATCTGAACAAAACAGTCAGATCTTTTAATATTTTACACTAAAAGGTCTTACTGTCCCCAAGGTGAGCCAGAGAGTATTGAACTCTTAATTGAATCAGACTAGAGGATTAAGGAAAAGATTTTTCAGAAGGATCAATATGAATTAGGAGCAGATGCCCAGTGAAATCTAAGGCTTTGATTCTTTAGTATTAGGCTGCTTAAACTCTAGTCACCTTTTTATACAGAAAATAGAAATTGCTTGGTACTGAACATTAGTGGGGAAAAAATCTGCCCTTTCTGGATATCTCATACATGCTCAAGTTGAGGCAATATGAAATAACACACAAATATCAATCAGGCCAATCTCTTATTTGCAATTACAGTAAGGGCTGTCCAAGTCTGCTTTCCAGTCACAGCATTTGGCTGAGCTGGAAAGAATACAATCTTGGTAATTATTCTTCTGTTATTTCCAAGATTCTTAATAGAGTTTTTCTTTTAATTTGTTTCAAAGCAAGTGAAAATATTATTATGTTATCATTTAGAGTTAATTAAACTGCAAATGAGCTTAATGAACTGTCTGAAACAAAGCTCAATCACAACCTGTTACATATAAACTATCAAAATCAAAAGAATCTGTTAATTCTTTGTTAGATATACCACAGAAGATAAAAATAGCCAGTCACAAATGTCATCCTTTTATAAAATCGGGTTAGAGGCTGAAAAGCTTGAACTGAATGCATACACTCAAATTATACAGCAAAATTGGAAAAGGGTATAGAAAGATAAGTGAAATCTATTGGAAAAGAGGAAAACAAAGACAACTGGACACAAGGGAAGACACAGTTGCCTTCTCTATCTTTTAGTATGAGGAAAACCATTTTACCTACTATTTGTCCAGATAGTGAAATCTATATATTAATAAAATGCCATTTTCTGGATTCAATATTGTCCAAAAATCTTCTGCAATATTATATCTTCATGCAGGAAAAGACATTTAATCTTTAGCCTTCAAAATTTTAGACTTCAAGGCCTTGAAGCCACTTTGGTGACTTTTTGCCCTTGGGTTATTTATTGCCACCAACGGTGGAGCTTTTAAGCAGCACACGTACAGCAAAGCCCATTTGTGTCATTAAAGTTTGTAATTTTGGACTTTTGAAGGCTTAATCCCTAGAAATGCTAAGATTTTCTAATGATCTATAATGGCAGTGCTGATGTTCAGCACTTCTCAGGATTAGATATGTTATCACTCTGGTTTATCCACCTATAAAGCAGGTATTATCTTATCACTCTCACATGCAGAGCTTTTAGCACATCAGCCACAAGTACTTGAAAGGTGAGGAGTATTATTAAGTCTGACCCTTACAAGCTTTTCCAAAGGTTTGCTTAATATTTTTCCTACATAAATAAGAATGATGTTCTATGCTGTTTGTCTGGAGAGTAAATTAGAATTTTCTCGTAGGGTTTGGCACCGCAACACATTTCACAAGGTCATAAAAAAATTCTTCCAGTGCAAAAAGAAAGTAACACTGACTTTTAGTGATGCAGACAAAGTGTTAGCATGAGGTCCAATTATTTTTGAGTGTCTTCAAGCAAGCCCTCCAAAAAACGCTCTGGGAATGTGTTTTGTGAGACATGTTTTGTGTCTTGATTACGATGTAGTGAAAAGTTAATATGGGGGGGATAATTTATGAAAATTGGAGTGTGAAGTGTAGAAATGGATTATTTGTAAATAATTTGAGGGCAAGAGTGGTCTAAATTAGTCAGCTTCCTCTTCCCTTAGTGAAGAGGATAGTTGCCTTCCTAACAGTATATGCACATCTGCAGCTCTGTGTGTCTTCTCATGCTTCGCTTCCCAGTAATATGAGATGAACTGTCTTCTTGTGATCAGAATCTTCCAAAGCTTGATTCCTATCACATTGCTGCTGATCTGCCATCTATTAAGTGGAGAGCAGCTGTAATGTGCTTCCTCATATTTCATGAGTGTAAATGTATTATTTAGAGCCCATAACATTCAGTTTCGGTCAAGAATTCCATCTTTCTCCTGTTGAGGTAAATAATTAATGCTGCCTTGGATATTTGCTGTCTGTGTGGAGGGTCATTAATTGAAAATAGCAACAATTTCCTCTGTGTTTTTTTCCAGTTTCAAGCCACAGTGAAGGAGGGAGTCACGGGTGTAATAGTGAACTTAACTGTGGGTGACAGAGACGACCCAGCGACTGGAGCCTGGAGAGCTGTCTACACCATCATCAATGGAAATCCAGGACAGAGTTTTGAGATCCATACCAACCCCCAGACTAATGAGGGAATGCTCTCTGTTGTCAAAGTAAGAAAAATTTCTTTTTCCTGTATTATTGCTGTAAGGTCCATCTACTGGGTTCACTGCACACGAGAGGGCATGGCAGGGATAAGTTATTCAAAGAGATATAGTTTTTACCAGCCCTTGGCCAAATATAAGTACAACTCCTTCTTTTGTAAAAAGAGAAAAAAAAAAAAANGGCTCTTTGGTTGCTGCTTGTACCAGAATTCTCTCTGTTTGACTTCAGAAGAAGCATTTTCAATTCTTAAGACAAATGGAATGTATTTCCATGGCAATGCTTTTGATTTCAGTATAGGAATTGAGAAAGCAGCTGGTGTTATTGTCATAAGTAGCTACTAAGTATGACTGATTTGCTTGTTAAATACATACTACATCATAAATAACCATGTATATATGAGAATTGGATTATGTTTATGGGATATGGCAAAGAAAGTGTATGCTCTTGTACAGAGGGACTTCTCCATCTCTTTTTAAGTCCATTACATCCATTATTTTCATTACACTTTAAAACTGCCAGTGTGTCTAATCCTAAACTCTGACCAAGTATCAGGTACAGTAATTGCTGTCGTCCCTTTCAGAATAATTCTGTCTTCCTGCAAGTTTGCAGTGGGCTAAAGGAAAAGGTGTGAAGCCCTGCCTTTGCACCTTGCCCTCTCATTTCACCACATGTTTTACAGCCTTTGGACTACGAGATTTCGGCGTTTCACACGCTGCTGATCAAGGTGGAAAATGAAGACCCGCTGATCCCAGACATAGCCTATGGGCCCAGTTCCACAGCAACAGTCCAGATCACCGTGGAGGACGTGAATGAGGGGCCAGTTTTCCACCCAAACCCAATGACAGTGACCAAGCAAGAAAACATCCCCGTTGGCAGCGTTGTGCTGACAGTGAACGCCACTGACCCGGATACATTGCAACACCAGACCATCAGGTGAGTGCAGGGCCCTCTAATTTTCATCCATCAGAAACTGAGGATGTCTTGTGTGCCCAAGAATTTGCCTGCCAGTACAGAATTACATTAAGGTTATCTTGACTCTGCATAGTAAGAAGTAACAATTTATTTTTTTCCCTGCAGTTTGATGAAAGCACAGAGCTGTGTTAGACAGGGAGCAATAGTTTTCCAGGTTGCAAGGTTCCTGCAGGAGAAACATCCGGTGCCAAGAGCAATAGATAGAGCTTTGCATAGTGTTTCATAATTACTTTTAACCTGCTTGTTTATTCCTCTTCCTTCATGAGAGCCAGAGATGATATGTAGAAGTTGAAAATATGTGTCGAAATGTTTTATCTGGTTCATGTAGGGTTTAAATCAGTTTATGATCATTTTTAATGTCTCTCAGTGAAATAATGACCACCCATCCACATTCAAGAGCTGAGAAAATGTAAGACTAAAAGAATGAAAGTGAAAGATTGAAGCTGGAGTAAACTAAGACTTGGCCTTGTCCAGATAAATGAAATTATTTTAGTATATCTGTGCTATGATAATACAATCCCACACAGAGGCCATGCCACCAGGGGCAAACATAGGTGTTACATGGTATCATCAACTTATATTTTGATCCACCTGGTTTGATCTTTTGGTTTTAGATTTATTGAAAAATGGAAAATCAACCCCTTTGTTCTCTAGTACTAAATTGTTTTTCCAGATAGCTTTTCTCAGCATTTGAGAAGTGCGGGTTAGGAACTACCACTAGAACTTAGAGCTGTGTTTAATTTTTCATTCTTACTGATTTCCTCTAGACACCAGTGTGTATAAAAGAGCATAAACACCTTTGTGAGAATGACTTCAAAGCTTTACCTTAACAATGTGCACAGTCAGTCTCTACCACAGACATGGATTTCTCTGCTGTCACAGGGTTATTTAGCAGTGATTGTGCAATTCTTAAAGAAGCTTTGACATATGTACTCTTCTACAAAAAGAGAGCTGCTGATCTTGATGTTCTCTGTCAGTAACTGGTGTTGGTAAGTGTGTCACTGCAAAGGACTTGGATCTCAGTGATGAGAAGGTGAATTTAAGCAGGGTATGCTCATCTCCAAGGAAAGAGGAAAAAGGCGAGGCAGATAATTAAAATTCTCAATTTTCTGCATCACCTCAAAATTACATTGCTAACAGCAAATGAACATTTCGGTTTTCCTCTATCAAAAACAGCTTTGACTTCTGCCATTGAAATTTCAGTTTATCTGAAGGGGATTCTTGCTATACATTATTCTCCTTGTTTTCTAAATTAATTTATTTATAGAATGATTTTTTTATTTCTAAGTTTAGGTTTTTCTCCAAAGGTTCCTTATTTCATTCACTATGGTCACACAAATTTGTGTCTATGGAAAGAATTTCTCTTGTCAGATAGAGCAGTATACTCAGAACCTGTGCAGGGAAGAGATATTTATTTCCTTTGGGTTTGGGACTGAGTATAAGAAACATAGTTATTGAAGTTCTCCATAACTTTATGTATTTTCATGGGGAGATAAGAAAAGTAAAATTAATTAATGTAACAGTTGATTTTTTGATGTTAAAAAAGAAATGAAAATGTAAGGATTTGGTAATCGAAAAACAACAATCCAGAAATTATTACCTGAAATTTTCCCCTTGACCTACTGATTTTGTTGAAATTCCCTTAAATATATTGACACTGAAGTTCTAGGACATAGCAGTGAGTCATTGAATACTCTTAAGTCAGCTTTAAGTATTGTGTGTATTTAGTTAAACAACATAAACACGTTTTGCAGTCCACCACATCTCACAACTGACTGCACAGGAACCCTCAAATCTTGATTATAACTAACTTATAAACTAAACAGAATTTTCCCAGACAGTTTACTATATCTGTGTAGCCAAACATGGAAGGATTATAGCCAGAAGCAAGATTTTCTTTCTTTTATGTGCAGAAAAGAAGAGTGTAATTAAGCTGGATTGGGGTGGAAGGAGGAATGATAACATACAGAAACTCTGTAAATGGAAATGGCTGTATAAGTTAGAAGAAAATAATGCAAATATAATGGAAATCTGGAACGTATCAGGAAAGGCTCATATGACTACCTGTCAGTCCTTTTGCTAAAATAACAGGAAAGCATCAACCAGCATTTTTAAAAGATGCTTTTAATACTGACAGGTCTTATTGAGACACTTGGCTACTTGCAGAGAAAAAAAGCCACTGTAGGATACAAGACCTGCATCTGCAGTTAAGGACAGGGAACAATTTCATGTATAAAAGCCAAAACTTCTCACTACTTTGGGTCTGGCTGAAATGTTTTCTCCCAAGTTCTTGCAGGTAGGTGTGTGTTTAGAATTTGGGGCAATGTCCAGGACTTTTATAGAGCTCACATACACAAACTACAGGGTTCTCAGACTGTGCTGCTAAAATTATATCAGCAGAGTCCTAACTCTGATTATACTGGTAAAACAAAGGCCAAGCAGGGCCAGCACAGACTTGTAAATGAGATATTGCATTAATGATTAATGACCTTGAGCAAACAGTGTTTTGTCTGCAAGAAGCAATAAATATCAGATTTGTGCAGTGTGAACAGTGTACATCACCCCAACAAGGTATCACTCTGTTCAAAATGGGCAGAACAACAGAGAATTAGCAATGCTGGTTTGGTTTTTCCTTTTTAACCTCTTGCAACTGAGATATGTCTACCTTCAGGGATATTTTTAGCTAATTTTCTATATAAAACTTGTAGAAAGGGCTGATGATTATTTGTAACCAGGAAATTTAGTTACTCTACCAGATATAACATGATAAATGCATTTCAAGAGTAGAGAAACCATTTTCGCCATTGTCTGCACGTAGATTGGATTTATTCTTTGAACAATGCATCTCTGAATCAGATTCAAATTACTTATCTCTCAAAATCGTGGCTTACTTGGTAAAATTTCCTAAAGACAGCTGTACTTCTGAAGCAATTTTCCTTCTTATTCTTCAGCTTGAAGTGTTTTTGCAGGCTGAGAAAGAATTGCATTTAAAATCTCAAACAAGCTGGCAAAAATGTGTTACAGTGAAAAAAAATAGGACTCCCATATCCATAAAACTCCAAAGCACAAGTGAACTTGCCCAGTGTCAGCCCTTCCCTGATCTCCTGGCACTGACATTCCACAAGGAGCTCAAGGTAGAGGTAGAAGCATCATCCTGGAAATAAGAACTGTGGGCTCATATTGACCAACTAAACACTGTAGGCCTTGATTTAATCTTAAATTAAATTATACCTGTTTAAAAGCAGGTTAACACTGACTTGCACAACTATTCCCAGATCTGTGATTCCCTGTGAAAGTCTGGAGAGAACATAGTAAGCTTTGGACTGTTGATGTAAAAAAGAATGAGAAGACAGAAAGAAAAGGTTTTTTCCTGAACACAAAGACAGAAAGAAAAGGTTTTTTCCTGAACACAAATTTCCACTTTTGGTTGGAAAATAATATTTGTTTCACTGTGATCACTCCCAGAAAAGAACCTGTTCAAGCTGGATCACACTTCTCAGATTCATTAAGCTTCTTTTTTCTTTAATTCTCTTTGCAGTTTCCATCTTTTCTAGAATAAAAAAAAAAAAAAAGAAATCCAGCAGGCCCCATTTTAATTATAATGCAGCAATTTATTAATAGAACTGTAATGAAGTTTCTGAAATTTGATTTCTTAATCAGGGATCATTGTTATTTTTGTGCCAGATTTAAGAGTTTAATTCTGGGTACTTCTTCCCAACCTCTGAAATTTTAATCAGAAGTTTCAAGTGTACATGTCAATGAGAAGTTAAAGGCCAAATTTAATAACATTTTCTACCTTGGGAAATTAAAAGAAGAACCTGACTCCGAAATCCATTATTAACAGTAGATCTTAATTAAACACAGTTATGATTCTCAATATTTGTCTGTGTGAAGAGATTGGTTTCAGTATTTTCCCCTTTTTTGGATTCAGGAAGTCCACGATATTCAATAGTTAGACTTTTAAGTATGTGTAAATAAATTGTTTACTGCAATGCATTTGTAATTTTTAATTAAGCAGTGTTGTTTTCTGGTTTCATGGCTTATCATGGCAATATATTTTTATTACCTACTGTGCTCTTGGATTTGAAATTATTTATGTAAATATATTATTGCAGTGTTAATTCTCAATAAGCAATGTGACTCAATGCTTCAGAAATATCTCCACAAGAAAAGTTTATTTAGCTCTAAAGCATATCTAATTCATTAACTAAAATTAAAATGCAGTTTTTGAAGCAGGAGAATTTCGAAACAGAACCCAAACTGCAGTGAGTTTCATGGGAACATGAAAGGTTGACAAAAATATCTGAAATAATATATATGGAAATAAGGTAAATGCTTTTGCATGTGTGTTTGTGTGGTAAAACATTTCCATCTGCAACTGAATCAAACTGCCCCATGTAGATCAAGTGGCTTCTGGAAGCACAGGGATATTGTCTGAGTGGTGAAGTATCAGCTGTAGGGATTTAAAAGCCAATTTTTGCTTGGAAGTTGACATCCTTTTAATTGATTCTGCTCTCCTGATATCACCACGTCATTAATTTAGTGGAATTGCACAAATATGAAATCAGTAAATGCCCATTTGTTTGAGAGTTACCATTTCAGATTAGAGTAGCCTGTGATGGATCCAACTTCCCAGCAGGATGTGGGTTATCCTGGACTTTCCACTGCCTGTGGGCTTCACAGCTCTGTTGGTCTGGAAATGAGAGCAAGGTTATTTATTATTGTCAGCTTTTCCAAACAACAGCTACTGCTCTGTATGGAAGGGGGATGGACTCTGTTTCCCTCTATACAAAGTAAATTTTCTTATAATAAATGCATATACTAATGAGACTTTATCATGGAACATCAGACCATGGGATGATGAGGCTGAACCCAACTGAATTCAAAGTGATCACGTTTGTTTATTTGTCACTTCACCAAGAGCCACTGGACAATGGACAGGCCACATTTTACTTTAGAATAGATCATCCTGATTTGAGGTCGATGCCTATGGAGCTGGTGGAAGTCAGTGGAAATGTTCCAAACTCTAAGTGGTGACAACACTCTGGCAAAAAAAAAAAAAAAGAGCTGCTAAAATTCTGTAAAATGGTACTGAAACTACACTGAAGTGGGACGTAGAGTTCAGTGAGTTTCTTCCAAATCTCAAAGGGTTGAGAAAACTAAGGAGAATTTACTGGGAAAAGCAAGTTTTACTTCTGTTACTTTCCTTTGCTGCCAATCACCACCCTTACATGCAGTGAATTCGTAAGCCATGAATTGCAAAGACAATTCAAAAAGCCCTTTTCATGTCTCTTGCCAGGATTTTTTCAGAGATCCTGAACCCCCTGTGAACAAGGATGAGGCTTCACATCACATTGCTCACAGACACTTAAGGGATCAATTTTGCATACTTTCTTGCACATCAAGCCTTTTTAAAGCACTTTAGTTGCTGGTGGAGGTCAATAAACTTGCTTTTTGGAATAAACTACAATCACAGAAGTACTACATAATGAGAGAGGGATAGGAAGTCTTAAAGAGCGAATGCTTAGGAAGTAACACACTTAGTCATTGTTAAATATGTCTCCTAGAGTCTGAAGGACTTGTCTTTGATTCCTAACAACGGGAGATTTGTTTTCCTTGTGCAGACAGAAGAATAGTTCTATTGTTATAGATGAATGCCTGAGCCATGCTCTCAGCATGCAGCACCAGAGTTTTTCACTCTAAGTTACACCCAAGAGCATCTCAAGTTGGCTCTGCAGTTTTATTTATGGCCTGCCTGAACCCAGCCACTGGGAATTTGTAGTGCATCTCTAGATCTGAAGTTGTTGTGTATTGGACAGTGTACATTGTTTTTCTCTTCCTTTCTCTCTTTCAAGTTAGGTGGAAAGGCAGGAAGAGAGGGAATCTGCTGGAAACAAAAAAGTTTCTTTAACTTCTCTCTTTGTAAAATCTGAAACACAGAAACACTGACTCTGGAGAGCTCCAAGTCTTGGGGTATCCAGCAAGCAATGCCACAAAAGGAGAGCTTTAATCACTTCTGAAAGAAAGAACTTGGCCAATTCTCATGCTACACAGCAACCACCTGTCATTGCAGGTACTCACTGCTCAACTATTGGCACAACAGGGTTCTACACAGCAGCCTTTTACTGAAACTGTGTCTTGAATTACATACCTGAGTAGGTAATTAGTGTGATGTTTATATTTTACTATCATAGTACTAATATATGAAGGGGAAAAAATTGTGAAAAACACGCATTGCCTTTTTCTTTGGTCATTGTTTGACCAAACTGACTTCTTTAGTTTACTGAACAAAGGAAATGGCCCCTTTTTCCCTATACAGAAAATTCTTTAAGCCTGTAGCACGATGGGAAAGAAGCAAAAGTGATTCTGGAGTGGTACTGTACCTCTTTATTCTCCTCTCATACCCACAATCACACTGATGTAACTCTGGAAGGGTAAAAAGAGTAAAATCAGGCCCCATTTTTCCTGTTCAGAGGGTGATTCGCAGCTGGCCAGCCCTGTGTGGATCCACAGAGGCTGAATTAATGTGGAGGAAGCAGCTAGTAAAAAAAAAATAGATAAAAAATTCTCAGGTGGGAGCTACTGAGATGAGACAGAAGAGAATAAATGGCTGGAATTAAATCCCACTGCTGAGAGAATTGAAATGTCTGGCAAAGCTGGAACCCAGGTCCTGTAAAAGCTGTGGGCAGCATGTGATGCTGACCACTCAGGAAAGCCAGTTCCATCTCTGTCAGCTTCAATACCGGAGCTGTAGAATAACAGGACCTGCTTTTCCTTAGAGCTGTGAGCAGATGTTGACAATTTGCCTCCCAAACTCTGTTATTCAGCCCATTTGTTCCTCACAGGCATTCCCTGGCTTCCTTAATTTATAACATAACCTGGCAGCATTTCCCTGTTCACCCAGTGGAGGGTCCCTGGGAGTCCTTGACTCCTCAATAATAGTGCCTTTCATTGTCAGGAACACCTTGAAGTATCCCCTGATGTTTCCTTTTGCCCTCTTTTTACTGATATTCTCTGTCTCTGTGTTGGGGCAGATGTTTGACCCCTCTTTTCCTTGTCTGCTTTTGTATATCCTAATTTTTAGCCCACTGGTTAGGCTGGTTTTTGTCTTACAGGGAGGTGGGGGAGCTCCCATCCTTGTTTTATCTATGTTAGCGCCTTTTATGACTTCTTGGTTCTTCCTAGCAGCTGTCAAGGTTTGGAGGAAAGATTAATGTGAATAAAAATGTTGTTATAACACCTATTTCCTTACCCTTTCCTGGTAGAATAGGAAGCAGAGCAGAGAGGAAATTTTCACCCAGACTGAATGAGGCAGTTCAGAACAGTGTCCCTTTCTTGAGGAAAAAAAAAAAATAAAAAATAAAATAATTCCTCTCTCTTTGACTGGTCTCTGAAATAGCAGAAGTGTCTGAATTAAATTATTAAAGACTATCTAAAGCAGGGGGCCCAGAAATTCTCAATCCATGATTCACTGTTTTGCCCAGAACCCAGTTACCTAAAGCCACACTTCATCACTCCTGACAATACTTGTCAAAAGATCCTGGTTTTAAAATTTTCCACTGCTCTGCTCTGTTGGTATAAATCATATTTAATATGTTGATATTAAAGCTATAGGTGATAGCACTGCAAAACTGTGTTTCCATGAAATCAAATAATACATGGTAACATATTTTAACTTCCCTTGATATTACCTAAAGAATCCTGAATTCTTGATTAAAAAGGATTTATGTAAGGTTTAAGGGGAGTTTAATTAGACCCTCTGTCTTTATCCTGCATAACAATATTATGCCACATTATGATTTCAACCATGTCAGACCTCAGAATGAATGGTTGTGAACTGTGAAATTATAGGGCACATTTTTCATGTCAGTGACTAAACAATATTGCAGATCTTCTTGAGAAATATAACAATAGGACCTATCAGTCACAAGTTATGCTTGCAGTGGAAGTCAGATCCTGACAATAACTCACTTTGTCACTACTCTTCTAGTTTCAGAAAAGGTAAGATTTTGCCTCTGGAAGAAGAGTACCTTGATTATAATAAGTTAGCTATCAAGTTTGAGGATACTGTGTGGGGAGTGGTGTTGACAGGGAAGAGAGTGGTAGGAATTTCTCTTAATATTTTAAAGTCATTGAGTTCTGAGTCCCACTTAGTCACATTTGATCGTGTGTGAATGTCTGTGCAGTCACAACTTTCAGTGGTTCTTTGGTTGAAATTTATTTGGACTGGTAACAGGTACAATTGGAACTCCAGTGACCAGTGGTACTATATATGAAGGCAAAAGCTGGAAAACCGGTAATAGATCTAGGTCTGAATGCTGTCATGAGGAGCAAGTATCTAATTAAGCAATTCAGCAGTTCTGTCTCTGAAGCAGGTATATAGGTCTTGGATGACACCTGAACAGATGTTGTCTGGCATGTTATGGCTATATTTCCTCAATTTGCCACCTCCAGAATAAACCCTGGATCAGTGGCAAAATTCCCACTGAATCTGGGAGTAGGTTTTCACCTCAGAGCAGAAGCTTTTCCAAATGCACAGAATTTGTGTTGTATATTTACAGCCCCTGCTACACCACAAGACATCCCTAATCTGTGCATTTCGAGGCATAAAGACCCCATCTTCTTTCAAGCTCACAGATGGTTATTCTTGGAGTGGAACTGAAGTTCAGTGAAGAAATTGTCAGAAGGTTTAAGCACTCATTTTTACTAAATGGAGCTCTGCAAAGTTACTCTAATAGGAAAAACGCCTTGTAGAGTTCAATTGGAATTTTTCTATTAACTTAGTAATAAGGATGCCAATTTCTGTAAAATAGTTTCTGAGCAAGAGTGAAATTATGCACTTTATTAAGCAGCAGTAAGCCTGCAGATTCATTCTTGGTTCAAATGGGAATTGCTAGGGACTGACTTTGTCCTAATTTTATGACCACTGTGCTCTAGGTAAATATGCCTCCCGAGACATCCATGCCCACTCTACATAGAGCTGGATAATTATTATCCATGGGATCCCTTGGGCAGCTCCTTTGGGTAGTAGTTTGCATCACATCACCTTGGAGATACCAACCTGTCTCACCCAGATTTCATTGAATGCTCCAAACCCTGGAGAATTTTTACACATTTACTTAATTTACCAAGCCTGTCAAAGTATTGTTTCCTCTTTTTGCTTCATGTGAGAAACTTCCAATAGCATTCTGCCTGCCCAAGGTCCAGCCTCTCTGGAGATTGAGCCCTGGGTCGTTGGGAGCATTTTATACAAGACAAACAAATGCAGCCCCAGAATTTATCCAATAATTCTTCAGGGCTAATCCAAGATATTTTAGGGAACAAGGTGTGCAGCTTCAAAATGGAGCATTCAAAGGTTGCTTCTGTCCCTGGAATCTTCTAAGTTATTAACTAGTGTTTAAAGCACATTTTAGTAGAGAAAGAAAACAGCAGACAACAATTTTCCATAGCTCCATGTCAAGTGTGTTAGTTTGACTCACAGAAATTATTACACAGCTTAAGTTTTTAAATGCAAGGAAAAAAAAAAAAAAAAGAAAAAGGAAGAAAAAGCCCCTAACAGCTTTAGTCCTTTGTTCTTGTGACATCCTGGCAGAACCACAACCCTTTGAATGAGTCCTTCTTTGTGCAGTTAGGTGAGTTTTTTCTTTATGGCTTCTGTCATTTCAGGAAAAAAAAATAGATACTTTTAGATTTACAGGTCTTGAGGCTTCGATTTTTTGTCTGTCATATTGAAACATTAAAATTCATGCCACGGTGCTGCTGAGGGCCTGCATTGAAGGTGGTTGGCAAAACATTCAGATGCCAAATGACAAGGGAAAAGCATGAGAAGTTTTAACTCTTGGGCACCCCAGTTGAATAGCTTGGAGTGATTAAGACATAATAAGAAGCTTAAAAGAAGATTAAATACCTTCAATTCACAGATCACTGTATATTGTGTGCACTGAATGCAACAGATATCAAGCAGAAAACCAAACTATATATGACCAAATAGTGAAATACTTTTAGTCAAGTATTTACCTCAATGGTAGCCCACTGCAGTCAGGCAAGGCCTGCACAGAAAGTTTATCAGCAGCTGTCAGTGTGGTAAATTAAGGTTAAACAAACAACTCTAAATCTTCCATCTCCTGCTTTTTCAGTGCTTAATCCCATAACATCTAATGAAAGCTCTGTTTGTGTCATGAAGGAATACTTATGTGGAGCTTTCCCCTCTAACCCCTTCACATTTTCCATCACTGGCCAGCAGATTTCTCAAATGACACACATTTATCTCGTTGCTTAATGTACATCTGGAAGGGGCTTGGCTTTTATGATGATGAACATGATATCAAAATTGTGCTGTGCAGGGAAGATTTGTTGTAGGCTGCACATCAGAGAAAGCATTCAGATGCTCCCAGTATGTAACAAGAAAGATGTTTTCTAACCTGCTATTACTGAGACTTATTCAGTGTGAACTCACCTTTTAGCAAAAAAAAAATTAAAACATTTTCCTGTAAACAATAAACCTTGAATTTTTATTTCCTTGAAAAAACATAGAGTTTTTTTCATAGGTTGTATATTATATAGAGAAATACATACTAAAGGGCTGTTTTCTCCATCTTGCTAAACTTTGTGACATGCTTTTTAGAATATCTGTCAGGGTTTAATTTCTGTCAGCATTCTCTGTTAATATTTACATGTGCAAGAACAAATTCGATTGTAGCAACATCAGTTAGATGAGGGATGTTACACTGAATATTCCCTGAGTGAATATGACAGTGTGGAATCTGACTTCTAATGTTCTTGTTCCACAAGTGAAAAGTAGTATTTTGTTTTGTAACATCCCTTAGATGTTCAATGATTCCTACAGGCAGGAAGGGTGAGAGGGGGGAAATTCAGCACAGAAGCTTCTAACAGATGTAACAGCCTAGACTTGATGATGTCACAAATAAAACCCCTAAGACACACCTTGAATGCCTGAGAATCTGATCCTCTGAGGTTACAAAAGGTAATTCACACCTGTCTGTTCATTTGTCATGGTCATTAAAGATAGACTTAGGCAAACAAAAGAAACTGCCTCAAAACAAGGAAAAGATGTGACCTGATATCACATTCAGGACAGAAAATGTTGGCACACTTTTTGTGTAGTTCAGTGTAACCAGTCAGATAAAACTCAGATAGAAGATTGCCAATTATTACAAAAAGAATGAAAGAGAATTAATTAACTTTCTTCTCTAAGAACTGTACCCATGAAGTACATAGTGTATTTGAAATCAGCTGGGGGGGAGGAGGTGACCTAAACCAAAATCCTAATTTATGTTATTATTAGCCAGTAATAAATGCACCTCTTTCTTCATATTCAGATGGTAATGTAATTTTTTTCTTGAATATTATGTACTCACATTATCAAACATGCTACTGAATTTTTTACCTACCCTTTTCTTTTTTTTGTTATTGAATGCTGCAAGTTTGAAAGGTATTTTTACTCAGTGGGTATTAATTTGTCAGGGCTCCATAATGATACAAAAGCTTCAGGACAGTCTATTTTTCTACTAAGAATACAGTTCTTTTTAAACAAAGCTAATCAAGAGAACTAAAAGGAAAAACACATTAATTGTTAAAAGATTAATAATAGAGTGACATTTTATTTTATATTGTTTCCTGCTCTTGCTGTGTCCTTTAGAGGATTCAACTTTTGTAATATATCTTTAGTAAATTAAATAGGGAACAAAGAGTTAACTAACTCCTAACTAACTCATTGGTTGGCATCCAACTGTGACCAAAATCATTCTGATTTGTTTCTGCTTCATTCTAAAATAGTTCAACTGGATTTGGAGCTTCACACATCTCCTCCCTAAAGGTAACATTTAGTAAGACCAGGCAAAGGGCTTGAGCCAAGACAAGCCTTTCATTCTCCATCTCCTCCCAGTGTCATGTCAGGAATTGGAACAGGATAATGTGGATCCACCAACCCTGGAAGTTTTCAAAAGAAGTGTAGATGTGGCACTTGGGAACATGAGTCAGTGCTGGGTTAATGGTTGGACTCCATGACCTCAGACTCCTCTTCCAACCTTACCAATTCTATGGTTCCATGACTTTATATACCAGCAGGAGCTTGAATTTCCAGGCCACTGGACTGTTTCTGTCAAGCTCCCTTCCTCAGGAGTGGCATTTTGTTGTTTTAGGGCTGGCATTGATTTGGTGGAGGGTACAGGAGATGTGTTGGTGGCACCTTCTGGGGTTCAGCTCCACGCTCAGTAAAAACTATAATACTGGCTCAGGCAGTGCTCTAATGTGAATAAAAACAGCAAGATTTTAATCAGGTTTTGCCTGGATCAGATTCAGCTCCACTACCAGGACCAGTGTTTGCCTTTTAACTCAGTGAAGTCTGGATTCCAATGTGGATTTCTGCCACTCAAGATTATGCCTGTCAAACGCATGAAAACACATTTATAATCTGAAGATTGGCAACCAGTGTCTCACCAAAATGAGTCTCTGGAGGAAAACAGCAGCATAATTTTATAGTGGCTGTCCCATCCATGTTTCAACAGAGCTGGGGGACAGTGTTGTGTGTTTGACAGGGAAAGCAGAGGAAAAGAGCAGGACTGGGAAAGTTTTTCCTGCCAGGCGCCAACTGCAACGTGCCAAGAAATTCGGAGGCTTTTCTAAGTCAGCAGAACATTATTGCTCTCCCATCATCTCTGTGTTGCAGCACTCGCCTTGGAAACAGCTGAATCTCAGAAACGAGCCCTGTGCAAGTTCAGCCAGCTCAGGAATGTCCCAGCTCTGTCAGCACACGAAACTACTTCGATTGCTTTTCTGGCAGTATCAGCTTCTTCACAGATTTCCTTTCTGAATTGCTACTTATTGCAATTGGTTGTGTGTTAGATTTTGTCCTTTCTTATGCTACTCCCCCCCCATTTTAATTTGTCTTTTGTTGCTAAGCTAAGAGAAGTTAAGAAAATATTTATGCTGGTTCATCAGAGTAAAGATACTTCTATATGTATTTTTGTCTGTAATATCCAATATAGTCGGGGAATAATATTTTTTGTTTTCTCAAAAAAAAGAAATCTCATGGAATGAGAACCTCAGGTCTTGGGTAACTTTGTTGAGGTACATGATCTTTATAAAGATTTGGTTTAGAGTTACTTTATACAAGACAGAGACTGAGACATTTGTCCTTCTTTGCTTGGAACCTTTGACTTTAGCTTTCGTGACCTTGTCTTGACAGACTGAGCAGACATTTCCCTTGTGCATCACTTTTACCACTTGAACTAAAGTCATCTGGTGGTTTCAAGGCTGAGACTTGTGAGCCTGGAACTTATTTTCCAAAAAAAAATTAATATTTTTACTTTTTGTGGCTCTGATCCAGATTTCTGTGGTAGATTTTGCCAAGATGCTTTGTTTTCAAAGTCTCATTCTACTTTTGAGTAACTGTTCGTCCAGTTGCACTTCCAGTCCCTTTCAAATCAGCTAAGAATTCATAAGATTCCTGTATTTGACTAATACCTAATCCATAATTTATGTTGTAGCTCATCTCCCTCCCCAGCCTTATTTTTTCCAAGGATTAATTTAAAATTAATTTTTTTTTTCATAAATACTAGTCACATTTTTCCATAGTAAAAGTTGTAGTGTGCAGTCTGTAAAAAACAATAATACTGACTAAACCACCATCTTTCACCTTAAGGCTCATAATTTAATCTTCTGTTAGAGGTAATTATTTTCTATGCTAACAAGCATGACAAAAGCACCTCACTTTTTTTTTTCTTACAACTTGTAGAGTAGGTTGCCACACATAAATCAAATTTCATGTTTAATTCATATGGAATTCAAAATTTCTGCTCTCTTTCAGAGTATTTGTATCTTGCAACATCCCTTCCAACCCAAAGAATTCTGTTATTTCCTTTAGCACCGTAGAGGTAAAAAAATAAGGCACATAGGAAGGGATAAGACAGAGGAAAGTCATTCTGTTAATAATTCTGAATGCCTTGAGAGTAGCCAGAAGTTGTGGCCTCAGGGATCCCAGGTGTGCTTGTTCAGACTGGGACACTGTTCTTTCCATTGGTGTCATTTTTGAACATTCTTTGCTTCCCTATAAACACCTGTCATTAACAGGAAATGTTTAGTTTCAAAAGGAATCAATCCACAAAACATCCTCCTTGGTATTTCTTGCTCCTCTGACAACAGGGAGGATGGCCTGTGATAGTTCTAGACTTTATTGTTAATTATTTTTAAAATGGCAAGACGTTATTCCCCTCCTCTGGGATTACCAGGTCTCAATGTCTACTAGAGACATGCTGGACTGTAGCTCTTTGCAAAGTTTTGATGAGAAAAGGCAAGAAAAGAGGCAGCTGAGCGTGCCAGAAACAGCTGAAGTAATGCCCAGGGGTGCTGCTCCACCTCTGCTTTGAGGCATCAGTGCTGGGAAGGCTTTAGACTGGACACAAACTTCGCTAAAATGATTATTCAGCACATTCATCAATTCCGTACATTTCCCTTTAGGAAATTAATTTGCAGAAACATGAATTCCCTCTCCTCCTTAAAAGATGAGTCCCAGACAGAGCTGGAACTTGGGATGCAAACCTGTGCTGGAGCCCTCTCACAGATCCCCTGCTCTGTTCTTTCGGGAGGTGACTCCTGACCAGGATGTTTTCTTTGAGACTTTAGAGTTAGCCAGGGCAAAACTGAGTTTTTATGGAAGCTGGCAGAAGTGACCCCTTGCTGGGACCAGCCCGCTGCTGGCAGTGGGGTCCAGTCCAACAGGAGCTCTATTGATCCAGACAGACTAATGCTTCCCAGTGGTGAGCCACTCCTCACCTCTTTTCTGCCCAGGCCTTTGTAACAAATAACTCACACTGAATCTATAGAAATGTGCTGCTCTGTGGCTCTGGTCAATAGTGACATTTCAGTAGTGAATCTGTTGGGCTCTTACGAAAATTTTCCTGTTTTTTCAAGAGCTACCAGGACCCCTGATTGAAGGGAAGACGCAGCAAACAGATTTGCACTTTGCTGGAAGCACAGACAACAAAGAACCAGCATGTGCAGAAACTTTGATAGAGTTTTACTGCCAAAAACCTTTTCTGAGTAGTTTATAAAAGAACCTCCAGCTCATCTGACGTTGATTAGCTTTTGAGGCACAATTGCTACAATGAGAAAACTTATACTGATTTGCATGTGTTGACAATTATTCTTACAGTAACAACCTGATTATAGCAGTGTGTTAGTCCCAGATACGGTGTATTATTCCCTAGCTTTAGGAATAATTCAGATAGCTATAGCCTCTGGGTTCATTTAACCATAGCCCTAATCACTTCTGATTAAAACATACATAAATGAGTTTGTGGATTTATTTTTTTTTGTTTCACCTCAGCTTCTAGGACTTTTTTTGCCCTAAAGGGAAAAAAAAACCCAAGAAAATTAGATTTCAGTATAGAGAAATGTTTGAAAGACTGTACAATAATCACAAAAATATTTTCTTTTTCAGAACATTTTATTTAACTGCCTCATTACTGCAGTTTTATTATCTTCATTAGATTAATTGCTGTAGGTTTTGGTTTTGGGTTTATTTTATTATTCTAGTTGCAATGACTCTCCTGTTACTTTCTTCATGTTTACCAAGGGGCTTACTCCCATTATTCCTCCACACAAATAACTAATTAGTCAATCATTTTCTCGTCTGACATTTCTTGGTGGCAGAGGATTAAAAGCTGAATTTCCTCTAAATTTTCATTCTGTTTTGATCCTATCACCATAGATAGAGAATTGCCATGAAAGCCACCCTGTTGAATCCCTGATGTGACAAGCAAAATAAAGCTGAACTGAGGCATGTTCTAGCTCAGAAACAGCTCCAGATCTTGTTTGACTTTCTGTGCTGTCCCAGAGGTTCCAATTTGCCTGTGTTGGCAAGATTTCATTTTACCTGAGTGATACAACCCCCATTTCTGAGAGGTACAGACTCACTTGTCTCTGCTGGGCCTGCGCTGGGCTCTGAGCAAATCCCTCAGCATTTTAATCTGCAACCCATATAAAATATATATATAGTCTGTTTATAACCTCTATAAAACATATATACTGTTATAAATATCATACAATCACACAATGGTTTGGGTTGGGAGGGACCTTAAAGCTCATTCCAATCCCATCCCATGGGCAGGGACACCTCCCACTAGACCAGGTTCCTCCGAGCCTTGTCCAACCTGGCCTTGGACACTTCCAGTTAACCCAGTCAACTGCAGAAATTATTAAAGTAAGCAAGTTTTTTGTTCTTTTTGTTTGTTTTAGGGGGTTTTTTAAAGCAAAATCATTCCTGCCAAAATATGTTGCCCCTAGAAAATATACTTCAGGGAGGAGAGGGTTTTAACTCTATTCTGTCTATTTTTTTAATTATAATTTAAAATTGAAATGTCACATTTATAAACTGGAAGTAGAATGTTAAGAGTGTTTCAAAAAGGAATGACATGTTACTATAAACCAATTAGTCTATACTACTATTTTGTTATTTTGTCTGTCTTTTTTAATATATTCTATCAAAAAATACACTTTCAGTTGTAAAAATAATTTCAAAAAACCCTAATAGTGGAAATATTTCTGAAAATTCAATATTACACTTTCAACAGATTTTTCTGTGACTTATTGACTTAAGACAGATGCTAGTGGAAAGGATGGAAGAGACAAGTTGTCCTCCAAAGCACTGTGCAGACTCTTTTTCTTGCTATAAATATCTATATATTATCCATAAATTGACTGAAGGAAGGTGGCTCAAATAGAAGTTTTTCCAGAAAATATTCTGTGTTTGCACAGTTTTAGTGAAGCTGCTGAGCCTTTTCAGTGGTGAGCTCAGCCCTGATGTCCCACAGCATTCCTGCCCTGGTTCCCTGCAAACACACAATTCTGTACCCCAGGCTGAAATGTTTGGTCGTTTGAGGGTTCTTTAATATCAAACACACTGACTGAATCAATGCAAAACTGATATTAACAACAAAAATCTGCCCAAAGCATGAATGTGTATAAACCCTAAACCTTACAAAGCAATGTATCTGTCCTGTGCAGCCCCACTGGATTTGGGGGTATATCCAGTGTATATCCAGTGCCTTGCACTGTGCTTTGGAGGGGATTATTGCATTATTTCCACGTGCCAGCCTGACACTGAGCCAGGGAATTGTGATGCCCATGCAGATAAGATTAGCACAAGGCAGCTGCATGTTTAAATCCGGACATAAACTCCTGGAAACTTGAGAGGCACTTCGGGATCATCCAGGAAAAGCTGCTGCAGTGAGTTCCTACAAAGGCTGTCGTGCCCAACCTGCAGAGCTGAGCCACAGGCTGGTGCAGAGATTATGGATTCACTCTGGAATGTGTCCAGGTTATCAGAGAAACATGAATTTTCAGTGACCAAAAATGCACACTGTGACTTGTGGCACAACGTTGATGGGGATTTTAATTTATTTTTTTAAATTGTACTCTAAGTTGACATTTCCAGCCTGTGAAAATACAGGCAGCCTGCAAGCCCATAAATCTGTTCCACGAAGCTGAAAAATGGCTCTTGCATAAATCCTCAATCTTTAGTAAGTTTAAAAATGCATCTGACCTAACACCTTTCTCAATAATATTGCCAGAAAATGTGATTTATTTCAGGTTTTCGATTTTGTTAATGATATGTTTATTCTGATTAATAATAGTATATCTTTCAGTTAAATTTGCTTTTTTTTGCTTTTAAAGAATTTAGCCCAAGTAATTTGAGCATGTCCAAGTCCCTACAGGAAGGCACTGCAGGAGGTATTTCACAGCCTGTTGGACATGTAGCAAATAGCCACACTTTTAGTACCAGCATTTCACTCCAAATTCAAATGCATTCATTTCATATGATCATATATTTAATGGTGAAGAAGCTAACTCTGCTTAGCTGCAGTGTGCAAGTCAAATATGGGGACTGGAAAGTGAAAACAGATGAAAGTTTAGATTTTATTTTCCTTCCTGACTTCTTAACAGCATCTCTTGAAAACTGTCTTAACTCTGTGTTCACAGAGTGTCTTTACAAGGGATATGACTATGTCAAGGTTTAGGACACACTCAGTGAGGTTTAGGATTCCCAAGAGGTGTTGAAAACTGAGTCAATGATGGTTTCCAGTGGTTCCTTCCAACCCCAACCATTCTTGGTTCTGGGGAATCACAACATTAGAAACACAGAGAATCAGGAATCAATGTGTATATGTAGACAATTGGCAGGATGCTCAATCCAATCTGGTCTTGGAAAGAGAAAAATACGACTGCTCCAACAACATTCTTCCTGTGGCTTTAATGCCACAAAAGTATTAATTTTTTTTAAAAAAAAAAAAAACAACAAACAAACCAACAAAAACCAACAACAATCTTTGAAGTTGCAAAAAAAAAAAAATCTTTTTACAAAGTCAAGCGCCAATATATTTACAGAACATTAGCTGTAATATACCATAGAGAATTGCTATTATTGTTTTCATTCCACATGGGATGGCAATTTGGGACCCAGCTGTGCAAGGCTGGGAATACACATATATGAAAGGCAAGTTGCTCTCCCCAAAGCCTATAACCTAAACCAGCATGGGAGCAGGAATACCTTTGTTATCATACAGCCAAATAGCAGAAAAATTGCTGTGTGTCATCATTAATGAGTGTGGAGTGTGTTTCAGCTGGAGAATTGCTGTGCTGCAATAAGGTTCCCTTTCTGCTCTTTCTGGTGCCATATGCTGCTGTAATTAGTGCAGGCAAAAGGTAATGAGGGCACAGTGGAGAAGAGGGAGCTCGATGGGAAGAAGGTTGATCTCTAAAGGTCTACATTATGTCACCCCTACATAAAGCAGAATGCAGTTTTAATCCAGATTTTTAGTGTTGCACTTATATTTGGGGAAGTTTTTATGTCTTTCTCTGAGACCCACCGTTGCTTAGCAGGTGTGTATATTTGTATGTATATTTGCTGCTCCAGTCTCTCCCAAATACCTGGGAAGCTTTGTCCTGAGGTAGTCAGTCACTTTTGATTTTTCAGCTGGACTTGATATAATAAGACAAAATTCATATTGGCTTGATTTAAAAATTACAAAATGTCTGTGTTCAGAGATTTTTTCCATTCAGAGGCAAAAGGGTGTTCACAGGTACAGACAGACAAAGTGACCTTCTCCACTATCATTTTACTTGAACTGTTCATGAAGAGCTCATAGAAAAAATTCAAGTGCTGCCATTACATGTTATAGTCCCAGCAGGAACAAGGATTCATAAATGGGGATGATGTGAATGTTTTTCATTCCAAATGCAAATGTGTAGCTTAGATGAATTATTGCCTCTGGTTAACTGATAGTTTATACTTGTGTCAGTGGGACCAGCATCCCTAAAAGGAGCAATTATGAAATGGATATTTAGTGTATGGATAATTTTACTTCTTATACTGACTCCTGCCAGTTAGATGGAAATGGTATGAAAATGGTTACTATTAGTATCTTATCATAGAATCAAAAACTGATTTGGGTTGGAAGAGACCTCAAACACCATCGAATTCCAACCCCTTTGCTGTGGGGGTTGAGACTTCCAGATTTGCCCAAGCTCAGGATGTAAACAAACACAAAGACTTGTATGGATCACAGACGACTTGAATTTGCAGTCTTGGTATTACTCTACTTTAAACATAGTTTAAAAACAATGAGGGAGATGGGCAATCGGAAAATGTCAGTAAATATCTTTCTGCATCTTTAGAAAGCCACTCAAATAGTCTTTTCTATTTCATCTATCTTGGTACTTTTTATGTCCCTCCTTGCTGTGTTCTCAGGCCTTTTGCAATGATTTACAGATTTTATCCTTTAAACAGCTTTTCAAGGCAGAAATACATCCTCACTGTTTTAAAGATGAGACAAGGATGTAGCATGAATTAAAGACTTCTCTAATTCCATGGTGATGGAGCCAGACCTCAAAGTCCAACCTCTGAGTCCCAGCTCAGCCAGAGCAGCCTTGCTCCCTAGCCCACCACAGTGGGAGCTTCCTGCCTAATAAGAGGGTCAGACAGATATTTTGGGGCCAAAGCCACTGCCCCACTTCTTTTCCATTGAGGGTTCTGGTGGAACAGCTCCTGTAGGACGTGGCTCAGACAATCTCCAGACACATCAGGCTGAAACCCCCAGAACAAAATCACTGCCCTTACCTCTGGTCAGTGCTGCCCCTCTGACTGGCTCATGTTTGTCATTCAGCAGAGATTTGGCACTGCTTCCTTTTGCCTTCCTTCTGTGAAAGCAGAAGAGCCGAGACCCCTCCACCTGACATGGGACAAGTCTGGAGTGGCCAAGCCCT
The DNA here is from genome assembly GCA_013399895.1 of Serilophus lunatus. Taxonomy (NCBI): domain Eukaryota; kingdom Metazoa; phylum Chordata; class Aves; order Passeriformes; family Eurylaimidae; genus Serilophus; species Serilophus lunatus. The sequence continues at coordinate 1,812,587 of VXBA01002171.1, forward strand.
GGCTGCTCTCATATGACACCCTGGGATGGGAAATCCTTTTTGTGGCTGCTGCAGGGTTCTGGCTCTGATTAGGTTTCTATGTCCATGTTATGACCAATGTTCTGTGTAATCTTTTTGCTAACAAAGCTGCTGCCACCAGCACTGTGCACATCCATGAGCAGCCCCAGGAGCTGCTCTTGGGATCCTGTTCCTCTGTTACAGGACAGGGGAGATGCCATTTATAAATTTGAAATTATTTCCTTATATTTGCTACTCTAGTTCTGCAGCCAACAGGCTAAGTGCATATTTTGGTTTGTGCTGTCTTGCTTTGTATCCATAACCTGTCTGTGTAGGTCTCTATTCAAGGTGTATATTTAAACCTTGCTGCAGCTGATTTCCAGTCTAAGGGAATTATTTCTGCTGCTTTCTTTGTAATATCTGGCTCATAATCAGTGCAAGGACACAACTTAGTGCAAGGAGGTCACAGACTAAATATGCTACACCCTCTTGCCCCTATACTGTGTTGTCATACAAGCCCTTGAGAACTGTAAGCTTTAAAATTTAAAAAAAAAAAAAACACAATGAAATAAATGGCACAAGCAATACTGAATTTCACTACTGCAATGTAGAGTAAGACCAAAATAAACAGTAACTGCCTCACCAGAAAGCAGAGTTCTGTATGCATCCATACAGGTGTATCAATGTGCTTAGGATTGGAAAAGCTGAGCAGGTACATGCAGGCAGGTAAGTGCATGTTGAACCACCTAAAAAAAAAATAGTCTGATTTTCCAAACTGCTGTGCAATCAGCAGATCCTATTGAATCTTTGTATTTTATACTTCTATTTTTATAGTGAGGGTTTTTTTCTAATGGATCTATTCTATACCTTTTGCTGGCAGAGCCCTCAAAAAATGGAACAAAGAACAATCATCTTAACTGTACTGCAATATGCTCCCACAATAAGTAAAAAATGTGGTGGGAAAGACAAAGTACTACTTTTACAATATCCTGTGCCAAATCATAGGTTATACAATTCAGTTTTTTATTTGCACAGCCAATAGTGCTTTGTAGAGCAATCAGGGAAGATAATACAATCCATTTTACATTCTCATTACTTTAGAAGTGTTGAATCTTCTGAAATTGTTCCGGGGTTAATTGAGAATTTGCAGTTTTACAATAGACGAGGAATTGTTTGGGCTGCCCTTGTTTCATATTTTTATGCATACCTTTGTTGCAAAGTTATAAAAACAACAATAAAAAAAGAAACAAAGAAGTGAAATGAACTAATGATCTGCATTGTTGCTATTCCAGGCACTCATTTTTAGGGAAGATAAAGCTGAGTATTGATTAATGTTTAAATGTCTATTAAGTGGAAGGACGTGTTGGGTTGATGGAATGTCTCACTGTGCACTTGTGTTTTCCTTTGATTCTTTTCCATATATTCCCCAAGGGATAATTTCCTCTCCTGGGGAAGCCAGTGGTGAAACACTGAGTGACTTTTGTGGGAGCATGAATAAGTCAACAGTTTTTCCTATTTTCTCTTTTTATCATAAATTCTAAGGGGTCCTGGTGTCCAGCTCTGTTCTTTAACACATTTTAACATAAAAACAGTTCAAACAAGTGTGGAATTTTTCCTGGCTGCCTAGAGTGAAGTTCTGATCCTGACTCAGAGCAGTGAGGCTCAGCAGCCTGAGCAAGTTGCATTTTTGAAGCCTAAAGCAAAGCCTTGGTAAAGCACAGCAGACCTGGGCAGGGCTGTCTGTCAGCACTTCCTTGGCTGTGACAGTGGACATCCCAACACTCTGCTACAGGGATCCAGCAACTTATTTTTCTGCTGTCCAGGGGGCACTACACCAAAGCAAACCTCTGAAATTCATTCAGACAGACCTTGTCTGTCTTTGTTGGCCTGCAATTTATTCTTTCCTCTTCTAGAAATTGCCTTTTTATTTCAGTTGACTTATTTCTTTTTACCCCCTTCATACTCTGTTATTTTTGTTTATTCCCTCATAATTGCACTGATCCAGTTTTTTGGCAGCATTATCTCACAGGACACTTTTCAGGTAGGTGCCACTATGAGGCACTGCCTGGGCACAGACTCATTAAAGAATAACAGGTTCCATGTCAATGACTTGTAATTTAAAATGTCTATAAAAGGCTGCATGGCTGTTTACAACCTATAACAATCCACTACAAAAAAGATAAACAGGTTATTATCCTGAGTATTGATTATATGATTGGAGTTTTGGTTTAAAATATTAACACATTTAATCAGAGAGGGAATTGGTACCTGTTAATTCAGCTCTGTGTTATTGTATTACTTAATATATTTAACTTAATATAGAATTAAGCCCTAATCATGAACATTCTTACATTTATTGCTTCAGTCAAGTAGGGGAGTTTAGTGTGTAAACTCCACAACCTCTCTAAATATTTCCAGTTTCAGGGTCTGAATATTTGTGCTGATTAATGGAAAGAAAGCACAACAGGGAATTTTACATTGAGATACCTTGGAGTCAGTACTCCTAAGTCCTGATTTAGGCAAACATGTTGAACTTTTCTAAGACTCTGAGCATCTATTTTAAACCATGAGAAGGAGGAAATTACAGATCCCAGAGAGCAGAGCTGTGTGCAAACAGGGTCTGGGTGTAGCCACCTCCCAACACACCTGATGAATTAATTGTCTCTCTTTTTGGTACCATACCCCACAAGTTAGTACATTTCCAGCCTCACACAAAATAACTAATTGTAAAGAAAGAAAAAGAAAAGCATTCAAAAAGTAAATTAAAAATATACCTTCTAGTCCAACCAGAATTTTGATTCTGGATAAAGGACTGTGAAAGGATTCATGAAGTCTCTACATACCAGTGTTGATGCAGAGGCCCATTGAAATTGTTCAGGTACTCTGGCTGTATAACACAGGTCCTATTTTAAACATTGATGTCTCTACTAATCTTTGGGACATACATTTATCCAAAGAATTGTCTAAAACTTCTTTCTCTATCTTCTCCTTTGTCAGCCAAGTCTAACAATAATGAACTACCTCTAAGGGAAGGCACAATTTTTGAAATACTAAATTTATTAAATAATAATATATAATAATTATAATAATAAAAATTTTAAAACATTCTAAGAGATCCGCCCACCAAAGCCAGTGAGTGCAAAGACATGTTCTTTTGTAGCAAATAATTGCTTTATATTTAGGTCTATAGTTTGTTAACAAGTGCTCTCTTTTTCTGTAGGTACTCAGTTTACAAGGACCCAGCAGGTTGGCTTGAGATTAACCCCACCAATGGCACCATCGGCACCACAGCTGTCCTGGACCGGGAGTCTCCCCACGTGCAGGACAATGTGTACACTGCTCTCTTCCTGGCCATAGACAGTGGTGAGTAATTATGGAGAACATTCATTCATTTGGTTTTCCCACTTGAAACTTTCTTTTCTGAAAGGTGCATATGTCAATTGAAGCATTTGCTTCAGCTCTTTGCTCTGTGGCCACCTAAAGGTATCAGAAATCATTGAGGAAAAACATGAGAAGAATTAACCTGTAACTCCAAACTTAGAGCAGCGTTAATTTACATTTGCATCTGACGTGTTTATCCTTACACTGAGATCTTAATGCTGGAAAGCAATAAATCACCTTTATCAGAGTTAATTTCTTGAGCAATCAGTGAGCCTGAGGCCCCCAAATACCAACAATACTGTAACAATACCAAATACCGTAACAACTCATCCCTGATATGCTGGATTCTATTCTATTCAATACAATGACAGTGACAATGAAAACAGAATTAAAACCCCCAGTTAAAATGCAACAGTTTTTACATATTGCGTGCATTAAAGTTCCTTCTGTCAAATAGAATCAAAATTAAGCTATCTAGGGAAAATTCAGCAAGTTACTTTGGAGAACAGAAAGAAAGACGAAATCCTGAACATTCCAAATCTCCAGAGCTCAAGGCACAAAATAAATAAAAGATTTGCCTGTAATATAACAGCTAATATGCTAAGGTTTTTTCACAGCTGCAGCCGGTTTAGCCCTGGTGATGAATTGTAAAATGTTCTTTTTAGGAGAGTAATTCTACATTTGTGTAACCACATGACTCAGGGAACTTTTGCAGGGCCTGACAGGAGAAAGAAAATATTGCCTTAAGTATAACAGAAAAAAATTCTGCTGAGATGATGATTTGCTTATATATTAATAACCATATTTTCCCTGGGAAATTTCCATGAAAAAATGTAGCACTAAACGTATTTCTGTGTTATTTGCTATTGGATAGAGATTTTTTTTTTTAAATGCATCTTTAAAATCTGATACACTGGGAAATGTCGTCTCACGATGAAAGTAAAACTTTGGGATAATGTAATTGAGGGGCTACCAAAAGGACAAAGTCAGTTCTTAAGGGTGGAGTCAGAAAGTAGATTGAACAAGAAGTTGAATGGTTTTGACTGTGGAAAGCAGCCTGAATGAAGGGGATTTTGGGGAATACCTTATGTTGTGCTTAGGACACTTAGCTCATCTATTCTAAGCCCAGAACCTCACTGATAGGTGACCCCTCTCAATTCCCAGCGTTTTTCCATTCTGGAAAAATGAGAGAAGGGAAAGGTGCGTGTGAGCTGAAGGGAAGAGCAAGAGAGTAAAGGAATCCTGTTCCCTTGGGTCAGCACCCAAATGTAGTGCTTGTGACTGTGGTTATTTGGGATTGTGCAGCACTGTTAGTTCATCTACTCCAACATTATTGACTTCTTTGAATGGAGGAATTAGAAACCACACGTGTGCATTTAGTACTGTCATGCTAAGGTGTTAACAATGATCACTGCAGAGTGTTGTGCTCTTTCACTGTGTGGAGCTCAGCCTCATGTGGAAGTGGCAATAAACAGCAGAACATCAAGAGCTCATATTAACTTTACGGATTGTGTCTCCTCTGGATTCATTAGCACACACCTTGGGGAGCACATTAAACTGAGAGGCAAGCCCCCTGCCTTGTGCCCTACAGGTACAGCTGGGACTGATAATATCCCTGGAAAGTGTCTCCCAACTTATTTCCAGGCTACTGACAATGCCAACTAGCAAAGCTGTGAAACCCACTTCATTTCTCTACCCATCAGAGCTAATGTCTGTCTTGAAAAGAAATATTACATTAAATGAGAAGCCAAATTGTATGAAATTATATGAAATGAATATAAACGAATATAAAATTCTTTCAGGACTTTAAAAAAAAGGTTATGTTAACTTAAAAAGGAGGGGGAGGGGAGAAATCAGATTGAACATAACTATATGTGTTCTCTTTAAAGCAGCATTGTCTACAGACTGTAAATCTCTCTCTTCAGGTTTCTAAGTGGAGCCTATTTAATACCAGTGAATATGACTGGGACTTTAAGTGAGGGCAGCCAAAGGCAGGATTAAGAATTACCAAATAAAATAGGGTAATAAAGTGGAAATTTAGAGGCATTTCCTACAGAGCAGGTCATTTGCTTGGACTGACAGACTTGGGGTGAAAAGGGAGGAGAGGGAAAAAGCCCCATACTTAACCAGAAATGCTTTTTTCAAAGGTATTCAGTGGAGATTATTCTTTCTTTTGGCCTGTCATCTCTAAATCAAATCTGAGGTGCATTAGCACATGCACTGAGGAATTCAGATTTTCCTTTTCTTCCCTGGGGAATACAGAGAGCTCAGTGATGCCCATGGCACAGTCCAGCTGTGGGAACTGGTACCCAGTGCAGTCCCAAGCTCACATATTGCTAAAGGGCCTTAGATATTTGCTAAATCAAACATCTTATTATTTAGTGTTCATAGCATATAAAGGTTATGTAGTTATACAGAAGATACTGTTGTCCCCCCATATTTCATGATCATTTGTAAAATGTTAGAGATTTCTGTCTGAAGTAAAACCAGGAGGTTCTTTGTATAAATCCAGCACATCTTTATCTGTTTTTGGTAAATCCCAAAACTATTCTGTACCATAGTAACTAGGAATGGGACATAGAAAATGGGCTCATTCCACTGCAGGAAGTAATTTAGTTCTTTATGAGATTCTTTTTGACCTTTATGATATTATTTCTCAGCATTATCAAATTAACTGCAGGTAAAGGTAGTTAAGTATGAATTATGTTATTTTCCATCTAAACACTTCCTGTACCTTCCCAAACACACTCGAAACCATGTGTAAGAGCAAATTTGATGGAAAGAGCTTTAATTTTATAGATAATAAATTTTGAACATTTATAGGGGCAAATTACACTTCAAAAAGGACTTTTTGGAATGAATATCCTAATTTTCTCAGTACATTTGATTTTGGTAAAAGGTCAAGGGAGTGTCTTTAGAATTTGAAAACTTTTTATTAATGACCTATGTGGACACAGAGTCTCTGGTCTATTAAAGAAGAAATTAAACATTGGTAGGAAATATCATGAAGCAGAGTTAAAACATTAAAGTGTCATAAACTGTGTTTAATCTGAGAATGAGCTGATAATGGGACAAAGTCAAGTTTATGCAAACTTGGGAAATATCAGAGGCTTCATTCAATTAACAAAAGTGCCAACAATCATTTTGTTTCCTGAATTTAGCTCTCTAATCACTAAACCCAATGCAGTGTCACAAGGACACAGGGCAGTTTGGGGAGTATATCTGGAAAGCACACCTTAAATACAGACTTTTTGTCAGTGAAATACAGGCAAAGAAAGCATCTTGAATTTGAAAAATCCACATGGAACAGTCCTTCCAAATTTGCTGCATGACCATGTTGTGATGTTATCCTACAGAACCTGGAGCATTTTGGATGACTATCATAAAGCGGAATGTTTGTAGGTTTTTGTCATAAGGCCATGGCAAAAAACCTACAGGAAAGGTCTTATCCCTCTCTATTCTGAGAGTTTAAATCACAATCTAGAAAAAGTAAGGAAGGAATAAAACATGTCTGGAGGTGAAGCTAAAAACTATCTGGAAAATATATGAAATCTTAAAAAGCTAAAATTGGTTTCTCCCTTTCCTTTAAGAGGTATGAATAATAAAATATCCCCAGACTCACCCTATTTATACCATAATCACTCATTTTTTGTGGAAGGACATGATGCCCTAGCGGATATCACCATTGTGTAGCTTTTTCTATCTCTTTAGAAGATGGTCACATTTGGTTGCCTGATGCAGAGAAAATCCCTCTATGCTGTTCAGGTGTGTCACAAGTGGTGACACACTAATCCTGCTGATTTGTTTAAATGCAATTTTAAACTTCACTTTTCCCATGCCACCCTCGTGGGGTACCACCAACCCAAAGCCAGGGAGAAATATTCCCCCACTGAGACAGATCCTCTCATCCAGTGGCACCTTCCTCCTCTGCTCTTCCCATCAGCAGGGAGCTAGTGAGACAAAAGTTGGAAATATGTGTCCTTCTACTACATTAAAAAGAGAGGGCAAACACCACTAAAAATGTGGCAGCTCTACCAGATACTAGAGATGCAGCTAAAGCTTGAATTTTTAGGTGGTATAGCTTCAAACACACAAAATCCCAGTAATCCCTATTTCTCCTAGGTTTGGTGACAACAGTTTTCTCTTCTAGAAGTGGCTTTCTCCCTACGTGACATCACCCACCATTCCCAGGGTGTGACAACCCAAACCTCTCCCATAGTCGAGGCAGGATGAAACACCTCAGTTTAACGGGGTGTGAATTGGCGTAAGGTTGGAATGGGGAGGAGAGATGGAGGACTACAAGGGCTGGGATCCCAGTGTCTGCCTGGAGCTTCAAATTTTCAGTCAGGAAGAGAAAAAAAAAGGACAACATAAAAAAAAAGCAACTTGGATATTGCTCCCGTGAGTGTTGCATGTGCATAGATGGTGAGCTGAAGGGCACTGTTTCAGTTTTCCTGAGCAAACTGAAGAAATACTGACTCAGGGTCTAGTTTTGACATTTCCCCTTGTTTCCAAAGACCAGCTGAACTACACCCAAGCAATTTTGAATCTCATTTATTGTGCAAATCTCACTACTAATCATTAAAAAGAGAAATTATCATTCTGTTCTCTGTGTGATGAATACTAACCCACAACATGGAGAAAAACCTGGAGTAACAAAGGGATGTGTAGTAATTTGCAATTATAACTTTTTCTTACATGTATCTAACCTGTCTTCTCGCTTCATGATGTACATAATTAAATTACCATAGATTGATTCCACCTAAAACATGCTATTTTTGAAGAAATCAGGCAATTAGTTACCATGGCAACCCAATTAAGCCAGTTTTATACCCCTTATCTTAATTGCTGTATTAATTGAGAAGAGAAAATAAATTGAAGACTCATCCTTTTCTTGCCATTTTAAATATCAGTAAAATATGAATTGCACACAAAATATTGTTTTAATTTGTCATCACGGACTCATGATTAGAAAAAGAAATTAGAATGTTGAAAACAGTATTTAAGACGGATGGCACATGTCAGCAGCAATTTGATATGCTGAAAGAGCTGTGCTCTTTGGAAATGTAATTACTCAAAAATAGGATCTGCATATATTATCTGAGGGAATGAATGAAGGATTGTAACTTTTAAAGGCTATTTATTTTTCACATTTTTAAAAAATATCTGTATGTCAGTACATACAGAAAATGCATAGGAGATTTCAATTCCAGGGAAATTGGGGAGCAAAATGTCAGCATATGGCATTGATGAGAGCAGTTTTCTGAGCAGCACATCCAAATCTTGGTGTCTTCCCACTCTACTGGTTCCATTTGCTTTGGCTGAACCATTAATAGAGTTCAGCTTGAACACGAAAAATAATGGAATATGCCTGTCTGGATGGGATTTATGCCTGCAGTGAGGGGACCTGCTGCCAAATCACCGAGTATGCACATATTTTCTGAGTAGAAAAACAGCATATGGAGAGGAAAAAAACAACATGAGGGACGAGACAGAAATTTGTGTTTAGATTTTCAGAGCAGTGTCATCAGAAAGCATGAAGTCCTGTTTCTTACAGTCTGTGTGTGAAGGATAACTTGAAGTGAGGCTGAGGGAGCTGGGGGGGTCAGCCTGGAGAAAAGGAGGCTCAGGAGGGACCTTCTGGCTGTTCCCAAATCCCTGACAGGAGACTGGAGCCAGGTAAGGGTCGGGCTCTGCTCCCACAGAACAAGGCACAGGGTGAGAGGAAAAGGCCTCAGGCTGTGCCAGGGGAGGTCAGCTTGGCCATGAGGAGGAATTTCTTCCTGCAAAGGGTTGTTAAACCTTTGGGAAGGGGCTGCCCAGGGAGGTTTGGAGTCCTCATCCCTTGAGGTGTCCAAGGGACAACAGGATGTGGCACTCAGTGCTCTGAGCTGGGTGACAAGGTGGGGACCAGGAACACGTTGGATTAGATGATCCTGGAGGGCTTTTCCAACCTCAGTGATTCTGTGATTCTACTTTAAAGGTAGAAGTTCATGTTAACTGACCAAACCACCCACAGCCCAGTCTGGCTGCACAGCTCCCCCCAAACAATTTGGGAACTTCTACAACGCTTCTCTCTTTCTTTAACTTCCTCCTTCAGCTGTAAAGCTGAAAACAGAGAAATTGGTGAAAAATCCATGTCCAAGGACATATCCTGGGCAGTCCTACATTTTGCAGTTAGGGATGTGGGTGTGAAATGAAGGCAATTCTGTAGGAGTCGGTTCCAAGCTGACCTCAATGAGACTGTGACTCCAATGTAGTTTATGGAGTTCTTGAGAAAGTTTCATGCACTATGGTTCAGGGAAAAGGTAACTGTTCCAGAAATTAGAAAAGCCATGTTCTCAAAGCCTTTTTTCCCTGCTCAAATATGAAGAAAAATGGTTCTTACTATGATTGCTCACTCATTTTGTGCCTGTGTAACTTTGTTACCCAGAAAAAAAAGTGAAAGTGAGTGAAAAAACGTTGGAATTGAGTTTCTGGGTCACATAACGGACAGTGCTAATGGATTAACAACTGCTGCTAAATGGTAAATCATAAATATTCCAGTAAAATTTAGAATAAATTAATTTCCACTCTTTCAGCTTGAGAGGGAATCCATATGGCAGTGGATACCCTACTGATGGCTCTTGGAATTAAATGGCTTTGTAATTTCTGCATCATAGCATAGAAGGGCATAGTTAATATGTATTAATTTGATGGTGCTGGAAGCTTAATTTAATAAGAAGAAATTAGTACAGAAGTCTTTTTACCATTCATAATGAGCATGTGAAAAGGGACAGTTCATCCTCCATTCTTCCTAAAAACTGTTCTGGCTTCCAGCAATGCTGTGCCTTAGATCTGTGGGGCAGCTGGATCCCCTGGAATAGTTGACTTTTCTTCTTTGGAAATTTGATCACTATTTCCAGAATCCAACATTTACGATGTTCTTAAATAATACAAAACAAAACAGAAAGTATGGAATTGGCCATCCTTCCCCCTCTGTTTCAGTAGTTTTCACACACATCACTAATGCTGTTTCATTCCTGTTTTCCACAGTATATTCCCAGATGTGGGAACCTGAGCAGGAGTTTGGGATTATCTCTATCCCAAATGACTCTAAAGATACCTAAAATTTAAAGTGTTCAGCCTCAGGAGAGAAGGACAATTCCTTCCAGTGACAAAAGTGGGAGCAGAGCTCTTTGGAAAAGAGCTCCCAAGGGTTGTTGGACAGAGCCCTTTGAGTCTTGGTTTGCACATTAATTCTGCTTTCAGCTACAAGGTTTTACAATGAAAATTAAGAGAAGTTTTACTTGGAATTAAAATATGCCGTAGATATCTCTCATTTCAAATCCAAGGCTGTCTGGAGATCACGGGATTTTTGAATTATTTCAATGGCATAATACTATCAAATTTATGGAAGTCATATATTCCCAAGGGATATGCTGTGACTATTTTTCCTTGATTCATTTTTTGTTATATTTTTATGACATGGGTGTTAACAAGCTTCAGTTTATGACCTTGACATTTGCTTATTTTTCTTTTGGAGGTCTTCATAAATCAGCGACAAGTTTTGTTTAAATTATTATAAGCAGAGAATAAGGCATTGAAATGAACAGAAGCAATTTCCTTTCTCCCTATTTGTGTGTAATAGTTGCCTGGCCCATAAGCCTTACAAAGAGTGAAACATTTCCATGGCAGGGAAAATTCAGCGTGTGACAAAATAACAGGACATCCATAATGCTGTTGGTTTCTTAATTTCAAAAGGCAGATTTTAATATTACTGACTTCAGAGAAAGATAAGAGGGGCAGTGCATAAGACATTATCAGTCCAGTGTGGAAATAATGCATTCAAAATTAAAGACAGCAGTTTAATTAAGTGCATGAAAGGCTGGCTTTTATGATCATATTTCAAATACTCAAATGTCTTTTCATCCATTCTGCCATATGACTTCACTTAATAATATATCAAGAACAAAAAATGTATTGGAGTCTTTCTGCAGATTCAATTAGTCCAATAAAAAGTGAAAAATAGTTTCTTTTTCATTGAAAAGAACTCAACCCTAACCCTTCTGATGACAAAGTGCGAGATGAGGAGGGAGGGCAAAGCCGGAGAACTGTGAACATTCTGCCTTTGTGATGCATTTCTGCGTGCATGAAAAAGATGAAGTGTCACCATCAGGAACATTTGTTATTGAAAGGACTAATTGCATTCTGCTCAGTCAGTAGTTTATCAGATCCAGACCACAGGGTGTTTACTCCTCCCTTAGGATGCACTCAGAGCACAGCAATAACTCCATGGTTTATTGGGCTGCTCTGGGCAGGGTAATTATGCAAAGTGAACCTCTTGCAGGGTTGAACTGGAAACACGTTGTTCTGGTGCTTTACAGGTTAAGTACAACCTCTTCTACCTGCTAAGGGTTTATAGGAAGCGCGGGGATCATAGTTCTTGGGTACTAAACCAGAAAATCTAGGATAACAAACAACACACAAATGCAGCATTTCAAACAAAACCTTGTTAAGTGAGGTACAATGAAGAACAGAATGTGCATTTAGAAAACTTTGAAGTGATTAAAATGAGATCTGAAATGAGCTACTGAGCTTTAGACAGAAGCAGTGAGTTACTGGCTCAGCCATGGCTCACATCTGTAGTGACTGAAAGTAATTACCACTCATCAGCTCCTGTGTGATCCATGTGAAATGAGATGCTGGTCCCAGCCTGGCTCCCAGTGGGAAGACTCTGCCTTCCAAACACTCCCAGTACTGGTTTGTCAGTCACAACCTTGGTGCAGAGCCTTGGAGTGGTACCATGTGAGTAAACAACACCCTCACCTCAGGAGCTGGTTCTCCCAGGTCAGGGCCAAGGCAGGCTGGCAAATGGTTTGAGAAAGCTTGAAGCTCTGCTGCAAACTCAGGGTGGCTCTGGGAAAATAAACCATCTCATTTCCCAGTTGCAGGTTGACAGGGTTCACAAACATAACATAACTAAATGTGGCCCTAGGGGTTGTTGGGGAATGATCTGGTCCTGTTCTGCTTTGGGGCACACACCACAAAAACTGATTCCTCTCTGCTGTCAGTTTTCCTCTTACTTGTCTTATTCATGATTCTTCTAATACTGTGCTATCTAGGGGATGTTTCCCACTATGTTTCTCTCAGTGTGTGCTGATGAACAGATTCTGTTCCAGATATCTATTCATGCCCTAATCTCATTTTAACTTTAAAAATATTCGTCTCCCCAAGGTTTCCTTAGAATAATTTTCCATATTGTAGAGAATCAGACAGGCTGCATTCTCAAAATACAGCAATGAATTTACATCAGTGACTCATCAGGTTTTTTAAGCAATAATTTTCATATAAAAGAGGTAAGAACTATGAAAATTATTTCCCTTTGCAAGCATGCAGGTTCAAAATAAGAGCAAGATGTTAAGGAAGTATGATTTAATAAAGAGATGTTTGGTTTTTTCATACAGGTAACCCTCCTGCTACAGGTACAGGAACTTTACACATCACCTTGGAGGATGTCAATGACAACGTCCCATCCCTTTATCCAACACTGGCAAAAGTTTGTGATGATGCCAAAGATCTCAGGGTAGTGGTCCTTGGAGCATCAGACAAAGACCTTCATCCCAACACAGACCCATTCAAATTTGAACTGAGTAAGCAATCGGGCCCAGAAAAGTTGTGGAGAATCAACAAGCTCAACAGTAAGTCTGTTATTTTTAGTATTGTGCATTTAATCCTCCCACCTCTACACCCCATTTTGCTGACCCTGAGGCTGCTCATTATGTGAATTCAGGAGTTTTGTATGAAAGTCTTGCAGGATTGGACCCATTGCTGCTGCTTTACACTGTGCTGAGTTTGGTGGGACCAGCTGCCTCTGGAACACATTAATTCTGGAATCTAGAAGTTTTTCCTCTTTAATATGTTGATCAATCTTTCCTCTTTAGCTTTGCATAAAACAGAGGCTACTAATGACTTGCAGTTCTGTAAAGATATTTTGTGGAATGGAATTTGCTTGCATGAGGTGCACAAGGGCTTGCTACAGAACAGCATGAAAGTTTTGCATGGGCTCTAACAATATAATTGAAAAACTTCCCAATTTTAAGTGTTTGAACTCTCCATAAATCAAATATCCCAATGCACTGGGACATTACACAGTTGGCAAGAGGATCATGTAATTGCAGAAGGTTTGTATGGCAAATTGTGGGCACAAAATACAAATTTTTTTAATGTAGATTATTCCTTTTCTAGAATGTATTGTTTCTCTCTGCTGCTTTCCAATGTTTTAGTTCATCCATAGTCTTAGAAAAAATCTAAATATGAAAGCGATGTCTGTACCTGCCCTGCAGGACACAGTGGAGGACCCCTTTTCTTTGCAGTACTCCAAGCATCAAACCACCTAGTTTTACACACCTAAAAGAATTATCACACTCCCCTGGGTGAGTCAGCACCTTCACCTGGGCACCAAGAGCTCTTAGGACCCTCTGTTGCTCAGGTGGAGCAGATCTGTGGATTTGAAAGGGTTTCCTTCCCTTCGCTGCCTTCTCAGACAAACTGAGGGAGTGGTTCAGCAGCTTTGCTGTGTTTCCTTAGAAGAAGAAGGGCTTTTATCCTTGGCAAGTGAATATATCTTGCTTTGAGGGTGATGTGCCTTAGCATTTCATTAGTATATTAGCTTTCACAGGCAACTTCTGACAATAATTTGTAGACTGAATAATGTGTTTAAACAAAAGAGGCTCTTAGAAATCTTTTCTTTTGGTGAGGTTTGGATTAAATTTGTAATTAGCTTTCAGCCCATAAAAGAGTTTCTGTACTGTCTCTTTTTACCTTACGGTGTTCTCATTTTCTTTTTAATTTCCATGACTGACTTTGGCATGTGTGATATTGTTTGCAGATTCCTCTTGCCTTCCAAACAACCACCATCTGGCTAATTCTCACCTCATCCTTTGCAGATACTCATGCCCAGGTCATCTTGCTTCAGAACCTGAAAAAGGCCAATTACAACATCCCAATCTCAGTGACAGATTCTGGAAAACCACCTCTGACCAACAACACAGAACTGAAATTACAAGTTTGTACCTGCAAGAAATCCAAAATGGACTGCAGTGCAACTGATGCCCTTCATATCAGCCTGACCCTCATCCTCTTCTCACTCTTCAGTTTACTTTGTAAGTCTTTTGCTGAACTGTAAGTAATGAAGTATTTTTTATCTGCTCATTTAAGCTCTGCATAGAAAAACCTACCAAGGGACCAGGTAAATTCTTACACGGATCTCATAATGCAGCAAGTTTGGTTTCTTTTTTCCTGAGGGAATTGCTGTAAGAAGGGTGGGGGAAGGGCTTTTTAATAGTCAAAAAATAGTAATGAGTGCCTGATTGTCAAATCAAGAAATAGAAGTAATAATTTCTAGAAGAATCAAAGAGAATTAGAGCTAGCATGTGGTAAACTGAGAGGTACCAGCTGCAGTAGCAGATTTGTGAGAGGCTTGCTTTCATCTCTTCCCCACTTGAATTCAATTCAAACCCAGAAACAGGAGATTAAAGGTGTTCATGTAGCAGTGGCTGTTCTGGGTCACTAGGAAAACAAGGACTGTCTGCTTCAATCTATTCCTAAAGTGCATTCATAAAGTGCACAAGTGGCTGGAACATGAGGAATTTATTCAAGATTCTGGGCTTAGAACCACCCAGAACTGATAATCAACTCGCCAGTCCACACTGGAGGGCAGAGAGGCCTGACAGGAAAAAGAAGCTTCTGCTGCTTCTGAGAAAGCTTTTCAAAAGGGATTTACAAAATTCCCAACTTGAACTGGCAGAAGGTAAAAACAAACTAATTCCAGAATGACTGAAGAGTAGGAATTCAAAGCCAAGGAATCCCACTACTCTTACTGGGTGTGTCCTTGGCTTGTCCTGTGACAGCTGCCAGCAAAAATTTTGATGCAGTATTACTTTTTATTTCCTTATCTGTTAAAAAGGAATAGCTGTTTCCTATAAGTATAATAATGAATCTGTTATTCAGGGACTCTTACCATCATTTCATGCTACTAAAATACATTGTTTGGTGACTTTATACATGAGCCATGAGGACAGGCTTTATATTCTCCATGACATAGAATTTATCGTGAGGCAGAGAGAGAGAGGTCAGGGCAGTGATCATTTACACATCTGAGGCTTGGTGTGTTCTTGATTACACATCTTGTCCATTTTTGCCTTATTGTGCACCACTTTTATCCCAGAAGGTGAGAGTGAAGGTCGTTGTGAGAGAACTGGTACTGGCTAATGTTTGTGATGCTCTTTGAAGATGAAAAGGACTATATAAATGCTAAGTGCAAATTCATGTTCTTACTTTCAATCAGTGACATCTAAAGTATCTGCACTGGCTTTGGTTCAGCTATTCTGGGTTTAGTCTGCTGGAACCAAAAGCAAACTTCAGCTGTTAGAAGTAATATGTTAAAAATATTTGACAGGACGTGACACTATTGCAGCAGTGGTAGAAATATGCAGCCCATTGATTCAAATATATTCTTGTCACCACTTCATAAATGTTGTTGGTGCTACACAAGGCATGACTTTCACCCCTGGAATTACTTTCTTATCTGACATGATTTGCACTTGAACTTTATTTACATTAATGCATCTGCTCAGAATACAATGAGGTAGAGAAAAGCTTCTCACTTTAGAAAGGTGCTGTTTTCATGGGGAGGGTGGTTATAGTCCCCTCAAGAAGTCTGATAATTTTCCTTACATTGAATTATAAAGTCAGTTCTAGGTATTGGAAAGCAATTCTTGAGTTGCTTTTCTTGACTACAGACCTTCTACGGTTTAACTGTGGGCAGAATACAACCCCTGGCATCTGAAAGGGTATTCCATGACTGGGATTCCACCACTGTATGCAAAGACAGCAAGGACTATAACTCTCCTAAAAATTTCCCTCAGGTGTAAACGACTAAATGGAATAAAAGAATGAAACTGGGAGTCAGTTAAAATGATGTTGTTCTGTGTTTGAACTTGTCTGAAATATGCTGCACTCATTGCATTCCCCCAACTCATTTTCACTCTCAGTTTTTTTATAACTGTGATTAGTTCCATTGCAATGTTTTGTATAGTCCAAATATTTATCAGAGTAATCAAAGATTATGATGCCATAAAAACAAAGAGAACTTTAAAGCTTATTGAACAGATGAAAAGTCCCATTTCTAGTGGCAAATTATGGGTTTAATTTTAGCAAAAGCCCTTACGTGGCTCACTTTGCTCCCAATGTTTATGTTTTATGAGGCTCTTGTTCCTGGGAGGTAAATCCTTCCGTCAAATGAACTTTGTTATTCATGCCAAAGTATTTCTTTTTGTATTTGACATCTGGTGTGAGGATGGATAGCCCTGTGGAAGAGCTGTTCCTGGTAAAAGTGCCCTGCATGAATATCTTCCCCATAGAAAAACATCTTGGTATTATCATTTAAATGGTGCAATTATTATCTATACTTAGAATATGTGCCTCCTTCCTAAATCATGAAGGAAGTCAGATGTGGCAGATTTCTGCAGAATCTGAGCATAAAGTGAAGAGCCTGATTAAAACAGTAATGCATTCAAAAAACAGCAGTTTCTCCTGTTCTGAAGGTACCCTGCTGTGTTCAGTATATTGAGGGATAATGGCATGCAGACTGCAGAATTGCCCAGATAGTTGGAAAGGAGATATACTTGGAACAAGAAAAATTTAGGAGTTCTTGTCAGCCAGAAATAGAAAATATAAGATTCCAAAGTATATGGGGCAGATTGGTGGTTTTCCACATCAAAACAGTGAAGTGCTTGGTGGATTTGAAAGATGGTGGCATGATTGAAAAAAAAGGAGCATTTTGCATATTTTGTGTTTAACTTAACTAACCACTGCTGGGAGTCACTGAAGCCAAGCTGGAAGGGTGTGTAGTGGACAAGAAGAGGACTTCCCAAAGTTACAATAGTTCATGGAAACAAATATTGGAAAGAATATGAAGTGTCACCTGTCACTAACACAGGTTTAAGTGTTAAAGATGAGATCTGGTCCTCTGACAGCTTTTCCTCACCATTACTACACACAAGACAGGACCAAAAAGTGCAAATATTATTTAAAATTTAGTAATTCAGATTTAAGAAAAACAACAGATTAACAAAATAGGTCTGTGTCCCTCATCAGGAAAAAGAACTGTAGAAATGGATTACTTGAGGATGAGAAAAAGTGGGAAAAGGAGAAAGCTTGTGATGCAGAATGTCTGGAGCTGAGCCTGGGGTTGTCCATGTTGCCCCTTGCTGCTGTATTGTCTCAGTCATCTCGTGTTTTCAACTGACAGCTAAAATATCTCTGTTCAGAATTAATGTAACCAAAGTGATGCACTCAACAGCACCAGAATTATAAACAGGTTCCCTCTGGAAGGCTCCTGATCATTTTTAGTAAGAGAGCAACTCCAACATTCCATAGGGATGAGGGATGGAGAGAGAGGGAAAACAAAACACGCTAAATAGTAAAAGACCAAGATAAAAACAAATTTGTGTGTATTGTCATAACAAAGTCAGCAATAAAAACTGCCCCAGGCCCTCTGGGAAACTGAGAAAGCAGCAGCAGAACCAGCAGAATTAGGCTTTAGATCAACAATTACAAATTATTATTCAAAATAGCATTTGAATTCTGGACTTTTGGTTTTATAATAACTATTTCACTTAATTGCATAATCATAGAATGATCATTGCAGTTCATATTTCTCTTTATAATCTACCAACATAGAAGTCCAAGTTAATGTGGAATGAAGGGACTAGAAGAACCACAAAGGGCACAATCGACATGTCAATAACATTTTACTTAAAATTACTTGTGAGAAAGAGACTGAACTTCACAAACACTTCATGTTGAAAAAAACCCATAACAATTTGGTATTTTAGTGGACTGTCAACCATTGACAAGAAACTTCTTTATGTTCACATGCCAAGTGGACTAAAAATTTGTAAGTTGACTTGAACTTAACTAAGTAAAGTATTCCTTTATTGTGAACAGAAAGTAAGGTGTGAGACTGGGGGGGGAAATACTGCCATGAAGAAATTAAATGAGCCGGAGGTCTCTACCTTGGAATTAATTTGTTAAACTGAGGGTGAAATGCCTCGGGTGTGTTGAGAAACAGAAACTCACACAGATGTCTGTGCTGTGATTGCACAGAAGCCTTAGAGATACCCTTGAATTTAATTTCCTATTAATTTCCACAAACTTTTCCTATTTAATGCCTGCTGTCCCTCACCACAATGTTTTTCTAATTTGAGGAATGCACCTACAGGGTCAATAGAGAAAAATAATTTTTTTTTTCCCCCTTGAAAATTATGTATTTGTTATTAAACCAAAAAAAAAAATCAAATTAAACTGATGGGTTTGAATTTACATGAAGCTGCACAGCCAGAGTTAACGCTGCAGTGTTATCTTTCACCAAGTTCATTTTTCAAAGGAGCAGCAGCATCTGTATCTCTTGTATATCCCATGTTATATTTGCAGGAACATCAAATGGCTGAAGAACTGGAGCCCTGCATTCCTGAAGAGATCAGCCCAAGACAAATCATAGCAGCTTTCAAATGGAAAAGACCTTTAAGGTCATTGCTCTTTCCATTACAAGTTGCAGATTTGTTACCTGCAGAGTCAGTTTGCAGCATTTATTGTGAGTTACTTGGTTCATTTTCAGGCAGGTGTATTGTTTTCAGGGCTTGACGACTATTTAGTTTTTACAGTAGGATTTTTGTTCTTCCCAAATTCATCCCTGTCTCATGCAGTTCCAAAGAGGAAACTTTAGAGGAGCCACTCCCATAGAAGAATTTGCTGAAACACTTTTTGTTTGTTTTGTTGATTTTGTTATAATCTTCTACAGCAATTTTTAACTTTTCAGAGCAGTGGAATTTATCTTTTTTTTTAAAAAAAAAGGAATATCTGTTTATTTAGCAAGACTAGGGAAGTTTGCAGGATAAATTTTCCCATTTTTTCTCATTTATGTTGGCTAGAATTTCAAGACCTAACAAAAATGGGGAAAGTTTTGCTATGAAAGGTGGTTTTTTGGGGGGATGGAGTTTATTTTGCACTTCTGTAATTTTTCATTCTTGTGTTAGAGCACATTCCATGTATATTATTATTCCAGGTAATTAAAGTAGCAGCTAAATTACACTACCACAGTATTTTGTTGTCTACTGATGTTTAGTCAGTTTTTAGTGATATAAATCTCACCTCCCCAACCCAATAACAGCAGCAATATTCACCATTACTTTTCATGCTTATTATCTTTGTTACAGATGCTTGGGTCCATATTAACATTATTGTTTTTACTGCCAAATATCAGTGATAGAAATGCTTCCTCAAATGCCTGGATGAGAAAAATATCATTGTTATTTGTCTCCTTAATGATTGTGGTTGATTAGTGAGGAAAGAATGGTTTGGGGGTTAAGGGATTTCATTCCATTTGAGCCAGTCTTGATTTGAATCTCACTTTTAACACAGAGCTGTGTCCATGTCTCTGCAGGTTTAGTCAGTCCTGCAATGTTTTGTGCACTTGGCTTTGGGATCCCACCTAAAGTTAATAGGGCTTGAAATGGCACAGAAGTCCTTCTGGATGCCCATAATTGGAACAGGGTGTTTATATACCCAGTCCTATAGACATGACAAATAGAAATACCCCCAAATTGTACATCAGCATATTTAAAATGTACTTAATGACATTACATTTTATTGAGTCAATTAGGTGGGAAATGGCATTTTACACATATTTGCAGCCATCCAAACACGTTCCAGAAATACAGACTTGAAAAAAGCACGACAGTTTAGAAGATGTGTGTTTGGAATTATAGGGAACAATGTCACCAGCAAATACAGCTCCTTCCCTAAGAGCTGCAATATTGTTCCTGATGGTCATTCTGTGGGCATGAAGTGGACATTTAAAGAGATTGGTTTGATAGACCATTTAGTGTTGTGAATGCAAATGAACATTTTTATGTTTTCATTTTCTCCACAGTTACTGGTGAGATATAATATTTCGTATTTCTTTTCTGAACAACCTCTTAAAGTCACATAAATATTGAACTTCAGATGGTTATCATCTGAATTATTCTGGAGTGGCCTGTGACTGAAAACTAGACCTGAATAAATGACCAGTTTAAGTACTTTTTCTGTCATCAGTGGCCTCTACACACCACGGGATGTTTGTTTCTTTTCACTGTCTCTGTCCTTGGATATTTCCCCACTCTATAACACTCAGACAACTCAATTGTTTGCTATTCAGCTTTGGATGTGATTTTAAAGATGATTGGAGGAGATCTTTTGTGCCTAAAGGTTTGATGATGTTGCTTTTGCTTATCTACTACACAGTGGACATTTACAAAGTCCTTTAAAGGGTCCTTGATGTTTGGAATATTTCAAACTACATCTTAAAGCCCTACTTTATCCCTATCTTTAATTTGGGTATGTCACTAGTTAGTCCTTATATCAGTGCCATGCTTCTTAAATTTGAAGCAGGCAGGTTGATATCAGCACAGCCAAACCTGGAACATTCTAATTTGATTGTTCCTTTTCCATGACTTGTAAGCATAATACTTTCCTCTCATTTTTTATTCTTACTTAAAAAGAATTTCTTCAGATGATTATTTTAGTATTTCAAGTTGGGATTAGTCTATGCCTGCAGATCTGAATGTGTCTGGACTACTGATGTTCATGTTCTACTTATTTAAAACTGATAGAAAGCTAAACTGTGCTGCTGTGGAAGATGAGATCTGCCAGTCTGAGCAGTTATCCATCCACTGCTTTAAAAGCTTGGCTCACTGGTACATTTGATGCATTTCATTTTCAGCATAAATATGAAAAATCAGGAGACTTG
The DNA here is from genome assembly GCA_013399895.1 of Serilophus lunatus. Classification (NCBI taxonomy): domain Eukaryota; kingdom Metazoa; phylum Chordata; class Aves; order Passeriformes; family Eurylaimidae; genus Serilophus; species Serilophus lunatus. The sequence continues at coordinate 1,833,798 of VXBA01002171.1, forward strand.
TTCAATGCTGCTCTTTCAAACTGTACTTATTCATTTCACTTGCTGAATATTTTCAACCATTCAGCTAAATTTATCAGATTAGAGCATGAGGAAATACAAGTCCAGGCTGCAGGCAGCCACCTCTGCAATTGTTTAGTTTTGACAGAACTGGAAAATGAAGAAACCATTTATTCCTTACTGATTAAATGAAGGTGACGTTGCTTTGGCAAAATTATCCCAGTGAAATTCATATAAATTTAAAAAAATAATACTCTTAGTTGCTTTACCCTAGAAAATACCCCCACCCTAAGTAAGTAAGGTACTTCATATCCCTGATGAACAGGAACTTTTGTAGAAGATGCTTTATTTAATAAATGCAGCTGCGCACTGGGCTGGGTAGAACATGTTTCTGAATTTCTATGCAAGAGTTAAGAGTTTTACTTCATCTGAGCAACTTTTCTATCAGATGAGGCCTCTTTTATGCAGTTCTTTGGAACAGCTCATTACACAGTGAGTATGTGACAGGGAAGAGGAGCTTTCCAGAAGTCACAAGAGCACTGTGTGTTACACCAGCACTGCTTCAGATCCGCCACTGCAGTTAAGATTGGAAAAACAACTCTTGGAAATGTCCTCTGCTGGTGTCAAACAGGTAAACACTGCAAAAAACTTCAGCCTGAGCTGCTCCTTCCCCTGTGCAGGCTGATGGGTTTGGATTGGCAGGTTTCCTCCAATGTCTTGCCAGGTTTGGGCAGTTGCAGAGCATGTGCCAGCGGTTTAGCTCCTGAAGTTAAATATTGACATGGATATCTGAGAACCCACTGAAGCTTCGAGTGCAATTATGAGACACTCATTTCACACACACAGCACTATTGCATAGTGTTTTTCCTGTCATTTAGAACTTTGAAACCATTCCTCACAGAAATGGGAAACAAATTATATATGTTGCTATTAGTTGAGAATTTTCAGTTTTATTTACTGGTGTCTTCCTTATAAATTGTTCCCAAGGTATTCCTGTCCCATGAAATGACCAGTTTGCTCTGGTCACAATCGTACCCACAGCTCTGGCTGACAAGAACCAATCTTCTTAATTGCAGGAGTGAGGACACAGGGGATCTGTCTGAGAATAGCTGTACCAGTCTTTTAAATTCAGTGAGATTTGAGGCAAAATATAATTTAAAGTCATATGGTGCCAACACTGTGAATCTTCTGGCGTTGGAAAGTATCTGTGACAAATCAGCCAGTCATGCTTATGAAAATCATTTGTATTTTTCATAAGTTATACATGTAGGCTAAACTAATAACCATGTATCTAATTAATGACCTTTTATAGATGGCAAATCCAGGAAAAAAGTACCTGGGTGTTGATTAGGTGCCTAATCAGAAACAGGGTTCTGATCTCTTCTGTCATTTTTCCATTACCTCTTCAGCATGACTGAGAGTTTGATAAAGCCCATGATGTAATGCAGACTTTTAATTATGCAAGATTAATGTAATATTCCTGATGAAAGGGTAATTGAAAGAAATGGAGCATGTATGAGTTGAGCTTCAAACTCCAGCTGCATTAACTCTTATTTTTATGGGAATTAAAGGATGAATGAATCTTGGGTAAAGCTCATTCCTGTACAGAGGGTCAGCACAAAACTTAAATGCCTTTAATTTTTATGAGGTTTTAACTGCAATGTAGAACCATAGTCTGTGTAACAGGGGTGAGTTTGGTCTCTGGAGAAACACATCTTTCAAAGGCTTTTAATTACTCAATTTAGACCTGTTACTTAAAAATAAGCAGGGAATTGAGTCACTAATATGTAAATATATTCAAAGAAAGCTAAGACTGCAACAGGGAAAGCTGGAGTGCCTGGGAAATAACAAAGCATTTTCTGAGCTCAGAAGCTGCTTTGCAAACAAGGCTGGTTGTTGGCTGATGGGAAGGTTTGTGCTCTTGGCAACCTGAACCACAGTGAATGGGGGTTACAGGATGCCAGCTGCCTTTTTCTTAGGATGGGCACCTTTGTCTTAATGTGTTATGTTGGGGTTTTTTCCTCCCATTTTCTTCTCTCATGTGGCTCAACACAAGGAATAAACCTTGAATTAGCCCACTGTGAAATAGGTAGGCAGCTGCAGTCACTGAAGAGATCAACATTATGAAAACTTGGTCTGTATTAGGTATCTTGCACCTTTTCCAAACCAATCCAGCATTAAATCTCCCAGTTCAGGTCTGTCCTGTGGAATTTGCCACCAACATCAAATCAACATCAATAGACTTCAGTGCAAATAGAAAAAGTGGGTTATTCCACTTAAGTTTCTAAATGATGACTCTCCTGACCTTAGACTGTATACTTAGGCCTATACTCCTATAACAATTATTAATAATTAACTACTACTAATAATGATTTTAGCATATAAGATCCAGATAAACATGTACAATATTTGTCAGTTTTCTTGACCAGCAAAAGCAAACAACATCATCTCCCAATGCCAACACACTAATGCCAACAGACAGCAGCTGCTTAGAATGTGCTCTGCTTTCTTATCTGAGCCCATTAACCAGAATAGTAATAATTCTGACAGCAAACACACAGCAATAACCCTGCCTTTTTCACTGTTATCTTGCTGTTTGACTGTTATCTGAAAAGGAATGTGGCTGAATGTATCTCTCAAGTGTTGAAGAGGTAGAGCAGAGAGAATTGGAAGATTAAAAAGTGGTGAAGATCACACCAGAGGAGAAATGTTACACAGACACGTGGTTGGTTCAGCGCTGCTTGTGCATCCCCAGCTGGGGGTGACCCAAGAGCAACAATGCCCATCCCACCTTTGGGGTTTGTATTTCTGCAGCCTCAGGCAGCAAGAGGCCTGCTGTAGGTAGACAAAAATCACACTTAAAACAACACATGGTGTGTAATAATTCTTGAGTGCTGAGACCAGCTATGGAGACAGAGCTGATAAAAAGAAAATCAAATAATTACTAGGTATAATTATCATTAGTGTGCAGATCTAAACCTGCCAGGCACAAGCTTACCAGGGCATTAAGTTCTTAAAAGAGATCGTTTGCATTGATCAGCAAATGTGCTCCCTGCACACAGTATTTGAACATTTTATGCTCACAGTATTCCTTCAATACCAATATCTTTTATGTGCTTGTTGCCAGCTGCAGACTTAAATCATGTGTGATATAAAATACATAAGAATGGGTAAAAAAAAACCCTAAAACTCAATACAACCCCATTAAAGTGACTGGATAAACAGCAGGAGTGTTATTTGAGTAGACTCAAATAAGTCTACTGTAATAGTTTGGCTGGGTTTGTGTATTTCTGGAACTTTCATCTGGTCTTTCTTTCTGTGGGGACAATAAAGAAAAAGAAAAGCAAACAAAAAAATTACAATTCCTATCCAGAAAACAATAACAAACATTGGAAATCCAGGTGGGAGAACAGAGACATTTTAAATAGGGACCAGAGGTTCATCGGTTCCCAATGACTCTCTAACAGAGCAGTTGTGTTGGTTTCAGCAGATCTGCTCACATTCAGCACTGAGTTTTCTGCACAATGATTGGGTTGTTCCTGATTGTAATAAATTTCTTGTTAAGGGAGTTGCTGGCCAATAGCATTTTATATGACAATATTAGACTATTTGTAGAAAGTAAATTTGTAACTGTATTATTAAGCATAGAAAGTAGAATTTAGACTGACTTCTCTGTAGGGCAGAAGCAAATTTTATCAGGTTTGTGTGCAACAGAAAGAACAAAAATAAATTTGATCTTCTGTATTCTTACTTACCAAAGATTGTTATTTACTGAAATTTTACAGCCCCTTATTTTGAACGTTGAATTTCATTTTTAAATGCAAAAAGTACTCCTTCAGCAATCCACCCTCACAAAAGGCTCAAACATCATTAATGAGCAGAAGCAATGTTTGGAAAAAGATAATTCTTTTAACACAGCTTCAGTTAAGGCTGGTGAAAGGGCTGAGCTGAATTCACAGTAGTCTTGGCACCCTTTGCCAGTGCCAAGAGCGTTGTGGAAGTGTCAGCAAAAGCAGCTGTTAGGAGACAGCATTTTATGGAAGCTTGCAGGGAGCTCCTCCTCTATCGCAGGTTTCTCTGAAAACATGTCAATGAAAGCTGCCATCGTGGGCTATGAATGAGAGGAAAAGCAGGTCATGCAGGGATAATCCAGGAACATATGTGCAGTAGGGAGGAGGCTGTGAAAGAGTCACAGCCACAAAGGTTTTGTCAAAGTGGCAGACTAGGAAATGCTCTGTACAACAAAAACTGACAGGATATGAGCACATAGGAGCTTCGATTTGTCAAGGGCTCAGAAAAGATGCTGTAAACCTGCTCTCTGAGGAGAGCCTGGGCAGGAGATTTAGCTGTTTGAATGGCTGGGAAAAGCCCTTTGGGACAATGTGGGAAAAAGAATCCTCTAGATTGACATAACCTAAATATACAGACCTGGAAAGGTGATTCGATTACAAAAACCTGCTCTGGTTTGCATCTGGTTTTAGGCTTGAACAAGAGACAGGTTCTTAATGCTGTCCTGAGATATTAAAGGATGAACTAGAAGGGAACACTTTAAGAGAAGGGTTTAAGAGCTGAGTTTTAGCTGTGCAGAGCTGTCAGTTAAATATGCAAAAGGTATCAGAGCTAGAGGTTGACATTTTGGACTAAATGGAAATGCAGGAATAGAGATTAAGATCTCTGAACTGTCAGTACTGATGTGATTGCTGAGAGGGTGGGAAGGGCTTCACAGAGAAGGGCAAAAAATTGAATTTGGGGGGAAAGGGTTTCCTGAAAACCCTGAAATAGAGGAATGAGACAGAAGGACATGGTGGGAAAGGGATTAGAGAAATCATAGTAAAATGAAAAGGGATAAGCACAGCAGCCAAAGGAACAACAGATTTTCAGACATGTGATTGAATTGGTGAAGGCAGCTGATAGGTCAGGGAGGTGAAGTTGAGTGGAATTTTCAATAGAAAGTCTAGGCAGGGACTCTAGAGCTTTGAGGTGAAAGGAGGAAGGAGTGGGGTGGTGCTTGAAGAGACAAATGGGGTAACAGGATCAAAAAAATGCTTATATTGTCTGAGAGGGAAACTGGCCTTCAACAGAAAAAAACAAACCCTCACACAGGAAAAAGCAGATTCATAATTAAAGCTGAACTAACTAGCTTTTGTACATTGTTTACTCAGGAAAAGCAACATGTATGAGAAGGCAGTAACATTCATTATATCTGTCAATATGATGTAAAATATACAAGCTTTTCTTCAGGTCTGCACATAAATCACCCACTACTGCCCTTTATTTACAAGCTGTTGGTGAAGCAGTCACTGGCTCCTTGGATTTGTGTGTTACTTATAAATTTTGTGCTGACAGATTCCTCTGGTGAAGTTTCAGCCTATGGATTGTACAGAAATTCAGTGCCACAGCTGCTGTTCATTCATCATGTACAAGTGCCTGTCCTTAGCAGTAAGACCTCCAGGGATCTCCTGAGGATTCAGAGTAGCTTTGCCAATCCAAAAGCTACCGTTAGTTCTTTTGAGCCAGGTTTAAACAGATGCCCTTTAATGACACTGAGCTTCATTGTGGATCTGGAAATGCTGTTTTTCAGGTGGTCTGTGAGATCAGAATCCCAAACTTTTTTAAACTACCCCAGCAAATCAGGTTGTATATGAGAATTTAGCTGTAGCTGGAATCCCTAATCCAAATATATTCACACTTTGGCAGTTATGACCATAAATCTTTAATATGTGAGTCAGGATCCTGATTTTTGTGGTCAGACCTTTTCTGTAAACTGATGTACCAAGCAATTCCAGCTTTTATCTTATTTGGAAGTCTCAGTGAAACTGCTCACTTCATTGAGCCCCATCCATCACTCCCTCTACGGATTTCTTACACTTGTTTAATTTGCTTCACTTACCTTTGTTTACCAGAGCTGAGGTGGTGCTGCAGGGAAAGGCCAGGCAGGTGTCTGCTATCCAGGTGCTTCTCTTGCTGCTCAGCCCATCTGGACAAGCCCTGGCTGGAAGAATTCAATATTGAGGTCAATTCAAATGATGAGAAAGAAATAGAGAAAGTAAAACAATCAATAATTACAGTAAACTTGATTTGCCAAAAAAAAAAAACAAGCAGAAAATTAAAACAATCCTAAAGGGCACAAGGCAATGTCTAACACTGATCACTATGGTTCTGTTTGTGCTGTCTGTGATTGTGACAAAACTATCAATATTGCATCTTTTAAGTGTACAAATGCAATAGATATTAGACAAACATTTCTGAGTGAGTTTCAGAGTGTCTTTCCCCCAGTTTTACGGGCTGAGTATGATGTCATATTGTGTGGGACATCATTTGACTCAGGTGGGGTTGGCTGTCATGCCTCTGTGTCCTCCCAATTCTTTGTGTCCTCAGGCTGCTCCCTGGTGGGGCAGCAGGAGGAACAGCAAACACCTGAATGCTGTGTAAGCACTGCCCAGCAAGAAATAAAGCGCTCTCTGAAGAAATTTCTTCACTCCTGTGAAGAAATTTAACTCTGTCCCAACCAAAACCAGTACAACCAGTAAACCACTGCAAGGTCAGAAGTTGTGTTTGTTTGAGAAACATTCCAATTTAACAGTGGACTTTGCTAACACTGTTCTTACTGTTCTTAGGCGGTTTTATTGCAAAGCCACAATTTTCAATTTACTGGTTTCTAAGCAAAATTGCAGGAAAATGACACATCAGCTACAACTAATGTTACGCTTGCTCCTAAACTCTCTTTTCTGAATGGCTTTACTGCCTTGATACTATCAGGGTGCCCATCTATAATAGGCAAAAGGATTCAAGTTGTGCCGCCTTTACTCTAAATAAAGTCCACATAAGGTTTATATTTCTGTAGCAACATTAAAATGATATACAAGCTTTTATTCCCTGGTATATTCACAAGCTATAGGGAACTATAAGTGTTATTTTTCAAAAGTCATTGTCTGTTTGGTCTTTGCTTGTCAGTGTTTGTGCACATGAGGGAAGGATTCGTTGGCATTTCCTTGTGCTCTTGCATTGATGTAACTGATCGAGGTGTCAAAGAGGGACAGTCAGGTCCTGGCTCCAGATTTATGCTCACACCTCCTCACTACATCTTCCACAATTGTGCCACAAAGGTCTCTGAATGGCCCGGGTGACATTTTGGGGTTTCATCTCGGAGATTTCTGCCTTCGTAAATAATTGCCTCCTAACCTAGATAATTTATATTTAATTACTGTCAACGTACCTGCACTCAACCAGTGATTTGACTGGGGAAAAAAACCCAGCCCAAACAGTTAAAAGATCCCGTGATTTGCATAGCAATACTCACCTCCATCTCCCATCCTTTAGGTCTGTAAGGATTCCTGCCATCTGAAGCTGTCCTACCGAGTTGCCATGGCAACGAGAAGAAGGAAACCGTCAGATCTGAAGATCGCAGTTTACAGTTACTGTTCTTCACTACTCGGCCTCAGTTGCTCCAGTTTAATTTGCAACCTCACTTAATCTGTCCGACTGTACATTGGTGATCGACAGCCTCCAGCCCACGTCCCCGAATCCATGGATTCCTGGTTTACACCAATTTTCTCTGAATGTTAAAAGACCATGACATCCAAACCCGACCTTGGGGGAGCAGAAAAACAGATTGACTCCATTTTTTTCTATCTGTTGACTTGTTGCTATTCAACTGTTCAGAAAATATTTTGTCTGTGGGTTAGTATTTGTATATGTATGAGTGTATGTATATATATATATTTATATAGAGAGAAGAGTTATACCACAGGTTTAGCTTTTATAAAATATTCATCTGGAGCGCACAAGGGAGAAAAGCAGGATCATACAGCCACAGATGAATTGTAGCTGTTCTACCATGGCTAAACCTACTGTATTTGCCGTTCATAGTGTGGCCAGGAGGAGAGACCCCCCTGCCCTCCCAGCGCTCCCGCAGCCGCTCTGCCGACACACACCCGGCGGGCCCAGGGCTCTGACGTGGCTCTTCTCATACTCAGGTTCAGCCAACAAGAAATACAAGTCCCCTGGGCTTGTTCCTGATCTGAACTGCTTTCCTCAAGCCCCAAAAGGAGTTTGTGACCCAGGAGGAGCAGCCAGCTGCGACCCACTGTGAGGGGCACTGCGTACAGCGAGGGCAGCGCTGGGCCTGAGTTTAGAGGGGTAAAGGGGGTAAATAATCATTTGCTGGGGCTGTTGACAAAATTCCAGTCTTTGTCAGCTCTGCAGACACAGGTAGATGTTTGCAGAGGAGAAGCTGATTCAAACAGCAAAAGCTCAGTGTTCCCCAAAGCACGAATCTCTCTCTCAGCTCCCGAGGGCAAGGAGGACACAGGTGCCCTGCTCTATAAATATCCTCACAAACACACATATATATAGTTTTGAATATATATATACATACATACACATGTACACACAGTTTCCAGTTAAGAGTAACAAGAGCATTTCTTTGTGTGTGTAAACTTACCACACTTGTTTGCAGACAAGGGAAAAAAGGGTGTTCGTTCTATATGAATATGGATCCTTTTTTATTCTGTGAGCATGTAAGGTCAAAAAAACCCCACCCTTCTAACTGTATGAAGACGATCATCTTGTTAATAAATTGTAAATGATCCATCAAAGCTCACACCAAATTTTTATAAAATTGACACAAAAAGGTATACTAGTGACAGACTGTGGCTTTTATTAGAGCTTGCCAGTAACTAGGGTAAGGTAAGTGTCTTAGAATATTTTAATAAACTTGCTTATTTAAAATTTAAACAAGAAAGCTTCCTTATGCAATAGAACTTTGCAGCTGCATTCTTTAGTTAGCATTTTTACAGTACTTATGAGTCATCCTGTATGTCATCTTTACTACAGTGAGATTATGAGCATATCTTCCACACCACGTCTCTGTTTCAATAGTAACGATTTTTGGAAGCATTAAGAAGTCCAGACGTACATTTCGTTTTCCATAATGCTATACTAGATATTAAATGTGTGTTGGTGGTTAAAATTTGCTGTACAATAGCTTTTCTCTGACTTCCTGTATTGTACCAAATATGAAACAGGTCTTTTTCTTTCTTTCTTCTTTTTTCTTTTTTTTTTTAATCAAAGGGAGTAATAACAACAGCTACAGAGGAAAAATGAGTTTGTGTTGTGAGCTTTCCTAATACTGTAGATTTCTTGATAAGATATGAGCTGCCTTCAGACAGGAACCGTTTTTCTCTTCCAGCTTAACTCCTGCAGTCCTGACCAAGTAAAATCTCCTCCTGACCCTGTTTCTCTTGCAAGTCGCTCTTGGTGTCTCAGTTACCAAACTGGTACTTCAGGGTCAGTGGCAGCTTCTCTTGGTCAGGACATCAGGAGTGGGCTGTTGGCAGCTGCAGGCATTCCAGCTGGGAAGTGCCTGATCCCAAACATTAACATGGGCAAGCTCCTGGTTCTCTTTCTCTGCCCACGCCTTGTAATAACCATATGCTGCTGCTTTGTCATCAACAATCATGTCTTTTTAAAAAATATCTATATTATTTTCAAGCAAATTTTTCAAAAGGAAAAACTCAACCAATGTATAACACCACTGGATTTCCAACATGTATGTTGCACCCAAAGATATTCTACACCCTGTGCTTTGATCTACAAAACCTCTATCTTGAATAAAAGAAATTATAATATCCTGCCCCACAAACACTCTTTTTCTATTTGCATTCCTTCCTCTCTCTATCCAGCAAAACCCCCCACTGGAAAGACACCCCTTGACATTGGTGTCATTTCTAACAAGTACCAGATAAAGCTGCCCCTCTCTACTTTAAACCAAGGCTCACAAAGCATTTTTTGGAGCATTCCAAGGCCATCCAAAATGAGGAACAAAGGGAAAGCTCTTCTGCCTGGAACTACAGTAACAATGGGAAGGCTCTTTCTACCACTCTGTGCCCAAGGATAAGAGATCTTTCTTCTTGGATAACACTGCAACCTTTCGAGAGGTCAGAATCATGGCTCAAACTCTGAACCAAGTTTCATCAAAGCCTTCATTCACACTGCCCCTTTATCTCTGCACCAGATTAAAGCCTCCAGCCTTTACCATGTGTCTCTGGGCTTCACAAGGAGCTAATCACTGCACTACCCAAGCACGCAAAGAGGAGATGAAGCTGCCACGTTAATGTTTCTGCCTCTCTGTACCTGAGAACAAAACCCAGCTGACATGAGATCCTGCCACGTTCCCAAGGAGGAACCACATTGGAATCTGAGTTTTCCTACCTGAAGAAGGTTGTCATCTCTGGCTCAAAAAAATAGGATGCCCATTTCCTGAAACAAAGGAGCAACAATAATTTAATAGTTTTTCGATTACAAAATCGGTTGTCTTTCCTTAATGATTAATTATGTTTAACATTTGTTCATCCAATCTTGCTGTTTTTATAACATATCACTTATTCCTACACAACTATTGTGGTCACTGCAACATTAATTTCAGTCTATGTTTTAGATATATAATGCTTGTTGATTATCATTTTGTAATCAGTGAGAGAAATTTCTTTTCAAGAGAAAGGTCTCCTATCTGGGGTGTTTGCTAACTGAACCCTTGTCTGTACACCTCATGTTTGCTTTTACAACACGCCTGTGTGCATTTATTAATGTACATTTTGTTCAGTAGCTGTAGGTCTGAAGAATAAAACAAAGGCAAACAAGCTGAATTTCCTACTAGGTATCAAGGAAAATTAGGTAAGAGTGGAACACTGGCTAATACACTCTCTGAGCCCATGTTTACACTGCTGTAAATCAAAGAGCAACTCCATTACTGGAACTGAGATTCAGTTAATCATATTTAGATGAAATTTTTCATCTAAACCTCCCCACATATTGCTTTTATTGGTTGTCTGTGAGCAGTAAAGCTGCAGTGTTTGGCACAGGGTTGCTGAGTGCTTACATATTATCAGAAGTCTGTTTTTTGTGACAGACAACCTACAGCTCAGATGCCTCCCACAGGTGAGTCCTCCACTGACCATTTCAGTGTGTCTTTAAAGCACAGAATAATTGGGTTTAGCCTTTATTTCACATGGCTGTGACCAAATAATTTATCCTGTTCTCCTTGAATCATCACTTAACTTTGGGATCACTAAAATGCAAACCTCATTTATTGAATTATGGACTTATTAGGGCCCTGGCTGAAATGTTTTATCACTATAAAGAGACATAGATTATATTGAGAACTTCTGTCTTTCTTTTGTAAAGAACTCCTGCCTAGAATATTGAGAAAGCTGCCAATTTTCTTCTCAACTGTTCCTAATGCACTCAGCCCCTTGAAACATGGCAGGAGTCTGTACACAAATAATTTTACATCACTTTGTCTAAAGGCAAAGTTACCTTCAGGAAAACAAAACAAAAAAAAAACACAATATAAATTATATTAAAGTCACATCAGCTTGAGAACATCAAGTCTAAAGCAAAACTGTGATTCATTCTCACCTTTATTGCATCTCCAGAAACTGTTGTCTGAGAGATACTGTCCAATGCTAACAAAAAGATAAATAAATTAGCAATTATTTTCTTTCCATTAACCATCATCTATAATCTTTAAGACTAACATGCAAATTACATTAGAATTATCACTATAATAATTTTATTTAAAGCAGATATAGCTGACTATTTCCTATGTAAAGCACATAACCCACTGACTACATTGCTCTCTTGCCTCACTCCAGGATACATGAGGTGATTTATGTTTGTCCAAATGGAAAGGATCACTCCCGCACTCTCAGTGGAAAGTTATTAGTTGCACAACTGCTATGTGTGTATATATGTAGATATATAGAGATATACACATATAAATATATATATATAATATATGCAGGTGGAGGGAGACTGATACAACATGGGCACTTGGAATAAGCAGTTTAATTCCCTCAGTTATGGATGACAACATGAATTAAGATACAGCATGTGTTGCACATGCTGAATCAGTCTGATTTAAAGCAAAGAAAAAAGGCAAAAGAACCCACACACTAAAACCTACACATATCCCAACTCTCATGTTGTATTTATGCTACCTTACCCCTCATAACATAATTATATCATTTGCAGATATGCATAATTGTTTACTGACTCATTTTTAGTTGTCTATGTATCTGCAGGTCACTAGTAGTGGAAAGGAAAGGGTTTAGAGCCAGAATTCTGCATTCCTGTGCTTTCTGTAGGACAGCTGTTTGGGAAAGTTTCATCCAGCCTTGAACATTACACTCCTCCTCTGCATCAGCAAATGACTGTATTTGATAACTTGGGGTTAAAATGAATGTAGTGTAAGGCCAGACTTTGTGCGTGTGTCCCTGCCTGGGACTGGGACTGTAGAACCTGTTTGGTGGACTGTGATGGTGAACTCAGTAAAACAAGCTGTGTTTTTACTGCCATTTCAGTCAGAACCCTCCTGTAAAATCACATCTACCCCATCACAATCTGTCTCTTTAAGTTACCATCAAGATTTTTTAAGATTTCCTTTTTAAAAGTTCAAGCAAGGAGGAAAATATTTTGTTTGATTTAAAGATGCTTAATTCAGCTACTTTTCCAGTTAATTGTTCCTTTGGGCCCTAGTTGCTGAATTGCTTGTTGTTTCTGAGGTGTAAATAAACGTTTTGATTTATGACGTGGTTGCAAAGAAACTTGTAATTTATTTGTGAAATGCTCAAATAAAGGATGTATGGGCTTTTACCTTCTGTCTGGATGTAGACCTTGCTGATGCAATACAGCAGGAATGGAGGATTCTAAATTGACCTTGAGTCTGGCAAAGGCCTGGAATAGCCTCTATTCAAGATCAGAAACTTCCAGGTTGCTCTCAATGAGGGAAATTGCAGCCTTCATCATCACCATGACAATGGTTTTAGAATGAGAATCTGGAGATCAGAGAGGTAAATAGAATCATGGACTCATGGAATGGTTCAGAGGGGACATTAAAGATCATCTTTTGGATGATCTAAAGCTCATTCCAACCCTCCTGCCATGGCAGGGACACCTTGAACACTTCCAGGGATGTTTTAACCACACAAGAAAGCAGCAGCTGAATATTCAGGTAACAGCAATGTTCTGAAGCCCCATTTCCATTGCAAAGGTTGCTCTGAGCCAAACGCAGGTCAGATGCCCCCAGACTGGGCATTAATAGATTTTTGTTGCATTTCCTTTCTGCTTCACACAACCACCTTCCCCACCTACCCCCATCTGCTGAGCTTATAGAGAACAGCCAGACACAAGAAGTGCCCAAAGCATACAGAAGGCAGGCTGAACAAACGTCCCTTTAACAGGGAACTCTTTTTCTACCATAAAGTTAGAGCCTATTGGCTTTCTGAAATTCTTGCAAGTTGTTTTTTAGATCCTTTAGGAAGTTATCTAAAGTGGCAGAGCTACATAAAGAGAGAATATCCGTGAAAATAGTCTTTTAATTCATCAGAGAATAGAGGAAGCTGGAGAGGGAGGGCAGCAGTTGAGGGAAATATTTGAGTACAAGCCCCAGCAGCTTGCTGTCACTGAGACCCACCTCCAGCTTCTGCCTATTGCTGATGCTTTATTGAACTTTGAATCTAAAGGGGTTTCTTCATGTGGTCCATAATAAGTAGAGGATGAAAGAGCACACACAAAGCTTGTGGTGTAATTGAGCAAAAGGTCATTACCTGAAAGCCAGAGCAAAAGTGTGTCACCTCCTTTGGTCTCAGCTGAGATCATTGTCCTAAACTAATGCTGTGCCTTGTACCTTCAAAGAGATGTTTGAAACAGCACAGAGTTAAATCATAAGCAATGAAACATTAACAGAGAGGGAAAACGCTGAATGGTTTTTAGCTGGGTAGAAGTTTTGCGCTGCCCTTTCAACCTCCTTGTGTCTCATCCAACACCCCCTGTTCCGGATGGAGTCCACTGTGAGTTGGTAACTGCACCCTTCAATCCAGTTACATTTTTTTTCCCCAGCAACAGTAAATCAGAACAGTCCCTTGTGCCTTCAGTCACAACCTTCCCACCTGCAGAAACAAAGCAAGGGTCACTGCTGTGCTGTAAAGCCATTGGGATGCTCTTCCATGACCTCCACGCCTCTGGCCGGACTCGACTCATCCAGTGCCCGATGACCTTCACTGCTCCTGGGGCTACAGCAGCAAGTAAGTTACTCCAGTCCAGTACAACTCCACTGTATATAACAGAGCACCTTTCTGCTAATGACTCATTTCCCAACTTATTGTTTCCACATGCAATTGTGGGATAATATCATCAGTTCTGTGGCTGAATATACTTTTTATGACTAACTGTCCAAATCAAGAAGAGTATTTAGACTACTGCAGGGCATGCCGAAAATTCAGAATGTAAAACATAGCTGAACATTTATAATTAAGTATGTAATATAATTAAAACTAGTGATTATAACCTGCCCTGGGGTTGCAGTGTTGGCTTGGCTAGCTCTAAGGGAGTTAGCCTTTGCTGGGATTTAAACATCTAATTCCCAGTGGAACCACTAAAACCCAAAATCTTAAGAGCTGAACTCCCCCCCGCCACCCCCTACCCCAACTGATAAAATATATATAACTGTATATATGTATAACTGTAAAGTATTCTTTAAAGTCATCATGAGCTAAAATACATTATTTTTTTCCTATATCTCCAAGGTAACTTAATTGTCATCATGTCTCACACTGTGCAAAACCAGCGAAACCTCTAGAGAACAGGTGCCCCAATTAACAGATTCTCAGCCTTTCATATCCTTGATTGCTGAAAAGAAAAAGAACAACATGGGGAATGTGTAACTCATGTGGGGATCATAATGTGATGGAATAGAAAAAGCACAGTAGAAACAATATATTGCAGTAATTAGAAAAATCCTTGTTATGAGACAGTGTGTCTAAAGGAGAGATCAGACTATTTTGTGCCACTAAATTCACATGTGCAAGTTGAGACCATCAGCTACATCACGTAAGAACTAGTCCTGTGCTGGAAAGCCCAGTCATGGTGTCACTGTTATCAATGCCCAAAATTGCATTAATCCAGGAGAAAATGGCTCACCCTTGTATCCTGCACAAAGAAGTCAAATGAGAAATGGCTCCAGTGAGAAATCCTTTGTGCTGGGCAGAACCCCTGTATCGAGGGCTCACTGCAGCCACTCACCCTCACTGGCAGAGCTGACTGCAGGGCTTTGACCTGTGTGTGCCCATCAGGCTGTGTGCTCTCGTGCCTTCAGCCTCATCAGACCCCAAAGTTCCCCCTTCTCACTTTGTCAGGGACAGGGGCAGAACTGCAGTATAAATACAGAAATACAGAGAGGGCACAGTTCCAAACCACCCTGGCAGCAGAGCCAGGGGGAGATTTACCTTCCTGGTACCCTGCAGGTACCTCAGTGTGATGACTAAGAGAGACAGGGTGCAGAGGCAGCTCATGCCAGTCCTCCAGGCACCAGCAGAGAGCTGAACCCAGAGGAGGCACTGCCACCTTGGTCCCCAAAACATAGATGGGAGGTTTGGGAGCCTTGTCACCACGTGCCAGTTGAGCAGAGCCAGTCTCTGCCCCAGACATCACACCTTGGACCAGCCTTGATGTGCACGTCGAGCCCGTGTTCTGCTGGGCTGCCTGTCAGCTTTGGTACAAGGTGGGTTAGACATCCACCCCATCAGCCAGTGAAACACCAGTGTTATGTGGAAGGCTTTTTGATTTTGTTGGGCTTTCCCCACTTTTTTCTCACTCAAGACAGTTCTCATCACCTAGTTTCCACACACTGACACCCACTCATCACTCCTGCTCTGGTGCTGCAGCATGGCACCTTAGTAAAGGATCCATGAGGGCTTAATCTTTTACCAACTCTGTAATAAATCTTTTAATTGTAGTTGTCTGTGATCACTCCCACACCTGCTGAGTTGCAGCACTTTCTCATACTCCTAATTTCTGTTCCTTGGCATCAGGCACTTTGTTCTTTAGTAAAGGAGCACTGTGTACCTGAAGCCAATGCAAATATGTGCTGTCCTCAGCTCTGTCTCTGGGGTTGAGTGGATGCAATCCAAGAATTGCTTTCTTCAGATCTTCCTTCAGTTCTAAACAAACTCCTCTTCTTACTGCAGCTCTTTGTCTCTTGTGCTGCTTAAGCCAAATAAAAGAGGGAGGCATTATGTGCACTTAAGTGTCATTATTTAGTGAAGGTATAATTCACTTATAACAAAGGTAGATACAGGAGTGTGACAGATTTATTGTTCAAATCAAAGTAATAAATTTGTTGTATATATATAAAAACAAAAGCAGTTAAGGTAATGAGCTTCATTATTACATACACAAAATAACAGGCTACTTTTTTAATTGGTTATTAAATAGTGAATACTCATTAAAAGCTCAGTTCATGGGGGAAAAAAAGTATGATGCAATTAAACTGTACTACAGACTAATTAATATGGGAATTGGGGCAATTCTAATGCCTTTAAAGAGATGGAAGTGGGGACAGTCAGCAACATGGACTTGAATTAGTCCAGCAGATGGATTTTCTCTTACTTCAGAATTTTGTTGAGAGTTCTATTTTTTTGATTTAGTTTTGAAGTAAATGAGAGTAGGGGAGGACATTGAAATTTTTTCAGTTAAGGTTCTTAACACAGTCTGGGAAAACACTCTTGAAAAAAAATTAGTTAATAGATTCATACTTTACTCCCGTAACACAGTCACCCCTCACTCTGTTCCTGTACAGAACCACTTTAAACAAATAAATTTGAAATGCCTTAAGACTTAATAGAATTCTCAGCCTGCCTAGCTCCTCAACCATGTAGCATCTTTTCCCTGTGGAAGATCCCTGTTAGTTTTCCTACCAAAGGCTGCTGTGTCATGAGCCACTCTTACAAGCTGTCCAATTTCTTGTGAGTCAGAAGATATTTACCTGTTATAAACCAGAATTTTCATGGGAAGTATTTTGCTGCCTTTCTCATAATTGATGAAGGATGCTAAATCTCTAAAGAAACCCCACTGAAGGTGCTTGCCAGACTTATTTTTGTTTGCATTTTCAGCACTCAATCCAACAGTCAACCTGTTTAGAAGTGGGATGTCACGAGTGAGGACAGTGAAAACTTGCCCCTCATTTTTAATAGCACAAGTATCATCCAAACAGTTAAGACGCACAGGACCCTGCTGCAGAGATTTGCTAAGAATAGTTGTTTACACCCAAACCCAGGATGGGCTTCAGACTAAAAGCCAAACTAAAGTTTCCTGATGGTACTTACGAGCCTTTTTCCTGGAAGTCCGAGTCTTGTGTATCTTGGTGGGAACTTCACAAACCAGCCAGCCCTGATTTCTGCCCTGTGGAGGTCAGTCTTCCATGACACAACACAACTTTAACATTTATTTTTCCAACCAGAACTAAAGCACTGGTCCAAGATGCTCTTAGCATCTAATGTTTGACTGGTTTAAGGTTTTGGAAGTCCAGGTGGACGTTTCTGTTACTTTACACCAGCACACATTAATACAGCTGGTGCCTTGGCACCAAAGCTGTGAATCAGCACAGCTTTGATTCATTGGTATTTTTCTCCTGGTTTGTAGAAGTGTAAATTGCTCTGCAGGATGACACACCCTGATCTGATGCTGGATCACTGTGTTCTGTAGCTGGGTGTGATGCAAAACCCATTCATGAGTACTCATTCAGGACAGATGTCAGTGGCCTAACACTGAGCTTCTTCCAGGCCCTCTCTCGTATTTCATTCTGTTATTTCTCTGTTAATAAATAAATAAAATCCCTGTTGGTTTAGAGCTGTAAGAGATGAAAGAATCCTTTTTTTTCACGTCCACATTGGGTAGTGCTGATGGAGCCTGGCAACAGCCAAATCCTGGCTCAGACTTCTGCTCTGTTTTCCTTATTAACATTTTGCTTGGCTGTCCCTGCCAAAGTCCCCTGGACATCCCTGAACTCCGTGAATTGTTGTGTGAAATGAACTGCATGGAAGCTCCTGGGAACCTGTTAACAGTGTATTAACAATAACCTCAGGTTCACAGGAAACAACAGGCACCTGTTCAATGGGAAACATGTTCTTAAATTGACACTCAATTATCGTTGCATATTTTAGCATAATTTTTGCACCTTATCTAGGACTTACCATGAGCCTTGAAAGCCTGTTTATTAATTTAAAAGCAGTCGACACAAACCAAGACAAAAATGAGACTATGAAGAACTGGAGTACACAACTTAGCATTTTAACAGAATTCTAGAAAAAAACCCCTCTAGTATATGTTGCAATTCTGGCTTAATTGAATGTGAATTAATATAACAACTTATATAAGCCAGGTGCTTAATCTTAATTACCTCTAAGGTATCATAATCATCTAGGAAAGATTTGCTTAAAAATTCCCCCAAGAACAGCCAAAAAACCCCAAACCAAAAAAACCCAAAATCTCCAAACAACCAAAAAACCAACCAAACAAAAAATTAAGCTAAATAAAGAAAATGGTAAATCGTGCTCCAGCAATCTGTGGAATACATTAAACACTTTATAACTATAGCCAGTATTTTTAGACTGGGAAGATAAAATAAATAAAATAAATCTGTATTATCAATAGCCCACTATAATATTAAAAGACATCTATATTCATTTAGTGACCCAGGAATGAGTGCAGCCTGAAAAACAAAACAACCCAGCTCTTAACTGCAATACAGGGACATGTTTTCAAACTCAGCTGACTTTTTCAGAGCTCTTTCATACAATTCCTCCAGCCTGATCCAAACTCTGAATAATGGTTAATGATTAATGTCCTACTAGCCATGGCCTGACTCCTGAATATTTAACTACTTTGACAGGAGGATGCTGCATCTGCATTTTATGTTAATACCAGACAAATTGAACTTCTCAATTGAATCTGGAAGCCTAAAGAGTGACATGTCTTTCTGGTCACAAACAGCTGTACTTAATCTTAAATTCTCTGGTTCACATCCTTCGGGACTGGGACCCAGAATTATTGCAGGAAATGAGCATTCCTAAGGATGGGGAGGGGAGAGAGATAATTTGCCATGACTGAGTGAATAATATTGAAACCTTGATAGCTGAATTATAGTCTCTTATGTGCTACATAGAATAATTTGTGTCTGAAAATATTTCCCACTTTTAGAGACTGCAGAGATATGCACCCACACACCACATATAAATGTATATACACCATCCATGTATGGCTTCTTGCAAATTAAGCTTCTAAGAAACAAGCAGAAAAGCCAGATAATGGATCCAGGTAATTTGCCTCAAACAGGCAGGTTAAACTATAAATATATATTATTATCATGTCCAAAAATATTATTGAAAATAACATCTGAGCTCTTACTCGGATTGCTTTCTCCTATTCCAGCTGAAAACTATACCATTGTATTAGCAATTCAAAAACCGCTGGAACTGCTCTTAAGCAAAATCTTTCTTCCATCACAACCAGGAACAGTTTTTAGCAGGGAGCTGTTATTGCTCCCAAATATTGGGATAGCCTGGAAGAGCTCCCTGCTGATGTCAGGCCTGAAGTATTCCATGTACAGACACAGGAATAGTTTTAAGGACACATTTTGCCTCTTGTAAGAGATGTAAGAGATTGTGTGTAATTTGTGTAATTTGGAACCTACAGGCTAAAAATATGTAGTTTGATCTCTAGAGTTACATTAATAAGGGACTTTCATTTTGGGCACAGGAAAGATCTGGAAACACACGTGTAGACTGTACATTTCTCAAGGTACAGTCCAATTTGATTTTTCTTCCTCTAAGCTTCTTGGACTTCCCCTCTCCCCTAAAATGATGCTCTGATAATTCTTTCCTGCTTTCTAGTTAGCATTTTAGATCCATGTTCACTCTTGGATCTGCATTCAGGCAAGTCACACTGACACCAACACCAGATTTTTAAGGAGAAAAATACATTCATTTTACTGTTAATCACCATTAGCTGCCATTGCTTCCTGTGTTAAATAACTTGTATTATCATCCCTGCCTTCCTGAATGCTTGAGCTCTTACCTCTATTACTCATCCTCTGTTAACTTCTATCTCCACCTCATTTCTGGGTTATGTCTTTGATGAACCAAGTGATTATTTTTCAGACAATGATCCAATTTATGAATAAAATAAAGCATCCCCCAAATCACTTGCATTTGCCTCCATTTCAAAGAGCTTAATCTCTCACTTCTAAATGGTGTTTTCTAATGGAGCATCTCCTTTCCTCTCACTTCTTTGCAGTCACACCACTTGTAACCTAATGATGAATGAGATAAATTGACTAAATGGATGAGTTATATAGGAAACAGTTCCAACTGGAAAAACATTTAATGGTGGTTAAATATTCTACAGTTGTATACAGCATCTGAAAAAGAGCATGACTGACGCAGCAGGCAGAGCCCTTTCAAAATGCCTTTCTGGGCAGAATTGGGCAGGTTTACTGACACCTATTTTGTCATGCCAGCTCTAATTAAGCCTGTCTAATTACTTTTCTTACAAGGGTTTCAGGCTGAGCATTTAAATTCTTGAGAACAGTATCTGCTGTAGGTATATAAATATCCTGCAGAATAGTAGGGAGGAGAGGTCTGGAGGGAAAGCTAACACTTTTCATTAGACCACATGACATAATTGGGAGAACAGACAAGATTTTGGACACACAGGATCTCTGCTAAATATCAATGACAAATGATTTCACTGTTTGTCCATTTTTTCCTTACCTTTCTCTTCTGTTCAGAAAAAAGTATTATAAAACTTTGCTGTCTCATACCCTTCTGACTTTGAAATCATTGCTACATATAAAACACATCTAGTGGAGAAAAGTACCTCTCGGATGAACACACTTCTCTTTGGTTGGGTCTGTTTGCAGCCACCTAAAAAGGAACTAAAGGAAATTAAATGGCTTCTACTCACACATCATCTTGCCTTGGGAAATCTATAAGCCTTTTCTGCAGAATGGAATGGCTTCAGCAAGCAATGTCACCCCCAAAATTGCCATAAATTGGTGCTGAGGGCACATGGCTGTGAGATGCTAGATATGAGGAGTTAGGTGTTATTAGTCCTGGGGAAAGAAAAATACAGTGTTTATTTTCTCACTTTGGAGGACCCTCTCCTAACTCCACCAGGTGTCTTGTAGTCTTTGATCTATAGGTAGGCTGAGTGCACCTGCAATCCTTGACAAGAATAAGGTCCTTCCAAGCATGGCTAAAAAAAAAAAATCCCCAAAAACAAACCAAACAAACAAAAAAACCCACCCCACAGACCAAGAACTGTCAGGGCCTGAGGTAGGAGACATGGCAGCTCTAGATTGCAGCAGTTAGGAAAGATCTGTCTTTATTGCCATGAAAATGTGGCATCACTTTCCATGAACATGCATGAGATAATGGAGAATTATCCTCTGTGAACTCTGCATTTAAGTGCACATGGTGCTGAGTTTGAAGTCTGAATTATCAAGAAGCAGTTTATTATCTTTGATTTGGTCACAGAAATGGTGCCACCACAGTTCCCTGAGCGTCTCACCAAGAATTTTGATTTGCATTTATTTGATCAATTGAAGAGGCCAACAAAGGTTGAAAGTACAGTACTTAATGTAAGAATTATGAGGAGGAGGAACCAGGGCCTAAAATTAATTCCACTTTGTAAATTCATGTGCTAATTTAAATTGGGAAAAAAGCCATAAACCTATTCTCCAGGGTTCAATTGGGAACAAGGTTGGTCTGCAGGTAGAATTTAATTACCACATGGCTTTAAACAGTTTTTGCCTGAAAGGCTGGTGCCAGAATAAGTTAGTTCCTATTTTATACTAAAAAACCCCAGCATCACCTCCCAAAAAAACCCCAAAACAACACCCCCACTAAACCCCCCACACAAAGGACTACACTAATGCCTATGAAGTGCTTACATTTAACAGCAAAAGGTTTTTATCGTGCACAAGCGCTACAATCGAGTCTGTGTCATTGCTTCAATGTTGCTATTGAAGCTGTTTGACTGTGGCCTTGGCTTCTCTAATTTAAATACCTTTGTTGGAATTTAATTTGTTGGGGAAAATCAGAATATTTCCAAAATACACGGTATTCTGATCAAAGCCATAACAAAGCCAGAGCTTGCCAAGTTCTAATCATATTCGGCATTTCTGTGCTTTTGTTTTAAGTGTAGAAACATAATGAAATAATTCCATACCATAAAGCTTGATGAAAGTGGCAATTAAAAAGGAATCGATCTGCTACATCCTGTTCCTCACATTATCATGCCACGAAAGATGTAAATCACCATCTCCATCTCTAAGGCTTTCCTTTCCCATCTTGATTAGGCAAATATTGAAAACAATAATCATTTTTCACTAAAGTGAGTCTTTAGTACGGACTAGAAAGGGAGCACTATGGATATTACATTTTCCACAGAA
This sequence comes from Serilophus lunatus, assembly GCA_013399895.1. NCBI lineage: Eukaryota > Metazoa > Chordata > Aves > Passeriformes > Eurylaimidae > Serilophus > Serilophus lunatus. The sequence continues at coordinate 1,856,083 of VXBA01002171.1, forward strand.
GACTGGCTTCCACATTAGTGTTTGCTATTAGTGTATTTCATGTCACTCCATCATACTGCCTTTCACTCAAATCCTACATTTGTTGGAGCAGATGGAAAGTTAGTTTAAATTAATTGAAAGCATGCTGTGCACAGCTTGTGGCACCAAGAACACACAAAGAAGGAAGGAAGATACATCAATTTCCTTTCTAACATACCTATAACAGTGAGGAGAGATGTCTTAAGAAATCATCAAGATATTATGCTGCTTTTTTTCTTTTTTTTTTTTTTTAAGAAAGCTATAGTACTTTGATTTTTACAAGAGGAGGCTGCAGTGAAACTGGCTGGATAGAAACCATTTGAGAAATAAATTCTGCCTGGAATGGATCATAATAAAATGACACAGAGAGAGCTGGTTTGTTACTGTAGGCTTGTCTACGGTTCTCAGAAATATTGACAAGTTTGAAGGTTAATTACCTCTTCACCTATTTTAGTTAACATCACCTTCTCGTGTCTGGATCCGCAGCTTTTCTTCTGTTATCACTGGAAATCCAGTGGCTTTCTCTGTTCTCTGAACCAACAGGAAATGAAATTAAATCCAGCATCACTTGTGTGCCTGAAGCTGGGATGGCCAAACTCATCTGTTACCTTACAGTGATGACCATTCCTCAGCACCTTCACAGTTAAAACCAGCTTCAAAACTATCACAGTATAAATTATTTAATGAACAGTGGTTTTCTGGCCAAGCAATAATGGAAAGTTTTATTAGTTTATTAAATTAGTCCTTTTTCTTTTAACAAAACATTCCACATATTTGCGTCACAGTGATAAGGTGAGGCTTGGGAGTGAGCAGGTGCAGAGAAGGGAAGTGTTTCTTAGATTTTTGTGCATCTGTTTGGTTTGTGTGCTCTGTTCTGCTGAAAGACTGCAGTAGGGCAGGAGGAAGGTTTGTGTTTACGTCCGCATGACCCAGACCAAGGTGAGACCCTCTGGCACAAACAGGAGCTGTTACAACTTGTAAAGCAACTGAAAGTGCAGAAATCAATGAGGAAAAACAGGTCCTGTACAAGGTGGGAAAACCAGGCAGAAAACAAGAAGCCTGCAACACAAGCCTGGCAGATTTGATAGGGAGCAGATACAGAGACAAGCCTTAGAAGTGATGGAGAGAAAACTTGTGTCCCAGAGGGACTGAAAGCTGGAAATTGCTGCAAACAAGAAATGTACTGACATTTGCTGGACTGAGAAAGACCTGAAGAGTTTTGCATGAAAATAGTGAGAGCTCTGTCATTTTAATCTGTCTTGCTGAATTTTCTCTGTTTCAAATGTTGCTCTGTTCCAGTTTGCGTTCAGATAAAAGCTGACTTTTGAGTTTTAGATTCCTCTCACTCACTTTGGTGTCTCTTTCTCCACAGCTCACCTCTTTGGTGTCTCAACACCAGACACACTTTCTTTTTTTTCTCCAAGAAGGTCAAAAAGTAAGAAGAAGGTTGGAAAATGTTTTTTACATTTGCTCTTTCAGCCTTTCAGTCTTGAACTACTCCAAGGTTGATGGAACAAAACAAAAACAATGCATTTTTTTTTAGAAAAGTAAAAACTCAAAGAAAGTAAATGCATCCCATACTTTTTTCCCAAATTACTAAGGTTATTTTATCCTGAGGCATTTATGCCCTCCCCATTCTGACTCTGAGTATTGAACCTGTGCAGGTAGGGCCTTATTTCTGCTGGTCAATGAACACATTTTACCGTCTCCACTTCTTGCAAATCTAATACAATTCTAGCAACTGCAAATGAAAAAGATAAAGTAATGCAAACCTTTCCCAATCCTACCTGTCTGGCTTCATCTTCCATCTCTCCAGAGAGCTTTCAGACATTGCAGCTGAGCCTATATTCCTTTTTTGCCATGATCTGATGACATCACTTTTCCTCCACATTTGCTTCTTGTCTCAGATTGAAAGGTCTTTCTTGTCTGAAATTCAATTATACTCTGGTAAGACTACAAAATTTTTGCAGTATTTATTTTTTCTGCCACAACTATCTTGATATCTCTTTGCTTTTCCCAAGATTGTCATTTAAATTCTTTCCTTAGTATTTTCATGCACTCTCAGTTTTGCAGAACATTCACTTTATTTCTACATTGCACAGAGTCTTTAAGGACACCTGAGACAGCATTTTCTTATGTTATCTCAGACAGTGTAACAAGTCTTCCACTTCTCTGTTTAATTCACAGCAAAATGATGCTCCATCCTTGATGGAAAATCCTTGACTCATAAGCAAGATGAAACAGCAGAATCCAAGGGAAAATTTGGCTCTGAGTTCATAATTTCTCTTGAGCACATGACAGGTATGTTAGTTCACACTAACAAAGCTCTTTGGAAATTCAGAGGATTGTACAGGTAATCATTGTTGGATTAATAATTTATACCACCAACAGGACAGAAATGAAAATTGGAGAATGATAAGCTCAAAGCAGCCCTGCGCCTCTCAAATATGGTTCATTTTTTACCTTTCTCCCCCTGTTTGGGCACTGCTTAACCCCATGCTGAGTTGCCTTTCTAGAACATAACCCCCACAATACTCATGAATAATTAGATAGTCAGAAGGAAACAAAGAATGTGTGAAAATTAACTTCCCCCCCTCCTAGGGTCACCTGAAGATTAATTTACCTCAAAACTAACCAGCTGACAACACCACAAGCAGAGAACCCCAAAAGAAATGAAGAAAAAAAAGGAAAAGAAACCCCAGTTAAACCAGAACTTTCCATCTCTGAATCTATAGACAAGCAATCTTAGTTCCTCTGAAAAAAAGCTGCCAGATTAAATAACCAACATCTATTTTTACTAAGAGGTAAATGAAACCATGATGCAGCTGGAATTAAGTCCTTCAGCCCTCTCACTGACACCTGCAAGAAAAGTAAATGTTATTACACGAAACTTCTTTCACAAGATAAAAGTATAATCTACTTTGAAGATTAGAGTGTTCAGGTGGCTGTGGGCATGTGGAGCCTTTTCCCTGGATTTGCCACTTCAGGCCAGTTTAGCAGCAGCCAAGTCATTAGTTAGTGTGGGTTATTAGAAGGAATAAGTGAAGTCAGCAGCTGTTTCACAGAGCCAATGACATAATTAGCACCTTGGTTTAGAGGTGATTCTTTCCCCATCAGGAGGAGAAAATTAGGCAATAGGGAAATTCCCTGCATGGAAGGATTTATTCCTGCGGCTATGAACCTGTGCTGGGCACAAATGCCAAATTTGCTCAAAGTTGAAAGGAAAAGAGGATGACTAGAATCCAAAATACTAATTAGGGCAGTAAGAGTTTTATGGCTGGCTGAGTTTTTAGCAGATATTGGAGGGTAAGCCAAGACTAACAATGTGAGATAGACCCCAGCTAAGTGAAGGTGAACGATTCTGACATTTCTCAGATCTCACCCAGGATGCTCAGAGTGTAGCTGAAGATTAAGAAACTGATTTCCACTCCAGGAGCCACTTCAAGGAAGCAACAAAAACACAGGGATATGCAAAAAAGTCGACATTTCAATTTCTTTCAGTGAATGCTCATAAAATGCCACCAAATGCTCTGAAGTAGGGCAATAAACTGTATGAAATATTATGGTGATGCAGAGTATTGACTGGATTTTTTTTAATATATTCTATATATAGACAAAGAGTTAAGTACATTTTGATACTAAAGTTTTTGAATATAAATTCATCTTATCAGTCCTTTAGATGAAATAAGTCTTGTAATATTGTTCCATTATTTAGTCAAATAATTAATGTCTACCACCACAAAAAAAAAGGAAACTTGGTCTTTCCTTTTTCAAAAAGAATCTACAGCTTTCCTTTGCACAGTGTTTGTCTTATGGTTTAAAGTTGTTATTTTACTCCTAATTTTTCTGTGTTTAACTATCAGTTAGTTCCTGTTGTGTATTTTCTTAGCAAAAGCACCTTTTTGTTCCTGCCGTGCTTTTGCAAAGAAATTTGTTGAGAGTCATCTTTACATGCCATTTACCAGCTTTATTTGTCTCCAGCTCTCAAAAATCACTTTAGGTCACCAGAACTAACCAATGTCCTCTGGTATTAATCTCAACAGTGCCAAATTCCAGAGAGAATCCAGTTCCATCCAAGGCAGAATTCCCCACTTTCAATTTTACAACAAAAATATGCAGCTCTGCATAGATGACTTTATTACGGTTGAGTGCAGCCAAGCCTCCAAATTCAACAGAAATGAAAGTATGTGACCAGAGCAAAAGAGAGGATGGGGAAGAGAGAACCTGTGAGAGGACAAGCTTGGTATTTGCAGTTCAGATATTTGCCATTGATTTTATTTTTCTCTGGAGCTCTTAGGAGAACATATTATGGGTCTAGTTGCCTTTTGGTGAAATACCAACAGCTGGAAACACAGGGAGTGAAACACCACCTACAGACAGTTGGCACTTGATAGCTCCAGTGGTCCATGTAGGGGAATTTTGGAACCTGTATTCTATAACTCCCTATTGCTGTTATCTATTAACTCTGCAGCCATTTGAGGTCTTTTCAGCAGAGAAGAACAATTCAATATTAACTCTGTCGACTGCAGTAAGGTGCATGAGCAAAACTTATAAATGCTGTTGCCTTATCCAAAGGGATCAGAGGTCTCAAGTCCTGTCAAATTTGCAGTTGCCAAGGTAACAGGTTTGCAATTCTAATGGCCCCTGAGAGCCTGGGAGGTTGTACAATACACAATCACCTTCCACTGCCTCCCTAAACCATCTCCTTCTGGAGACACACAACTGGTTTCATTCAAATATGGCAAGAATTTTCATGTCAAATGTCCCTGAGTAAAGTTAAGAACAAATGTTCAATTAAACTGTGCAGTCAGTCCTTCTATTTTGATACCAGCCCTGCACAAATGATTTTCCTTTCTGTTTATTAAAAATGCCAGAAGTTTTAGCATGAATCCCATGTATGTGTGGGGCTCAAACATTCTGAGCTTGGCCTGCACATTATGTTAATTGGCTCCATCTCATCTTCATGAAATACAGCACAGGGTAGGTGCAATTAACCATTTTAAATTTGCTTTTTTAAAAAAAGAAACAAGAGAACAACAAAAATATTTCTGTGAAACTACCACAAAAAAAAGAGACACAGGTGAGACAACAAAATCATGGAAATCTATTTACCTACCTCTTTGGGAGCAGTTACCTTCCTGTTTTTCCTCAGAAAAATTATACCAACTTACTGTCAATATATCTGAACAAGCCTGACAAAATCATGAGCAGAAATAAACTTCCTTTTCACAGATGAAGTTCTTTCTCTCTCTCTCTCTTATGTTTTTTTTTTTTTCCCCTTGGAAAGAAATTCAGTGGATCTAAAACACTTTCAGAGAATGGAAAGGGAATGTGTTGCCTCACAGGTCCAATGCCACCCAGATCAGCCTGTACCTGAGCCTTAATGTCCACCCTGTCACTCACCAGGACACCAGAGCTTCAGGTGACCACCTTGATGGTAAAATGGCATCATGAAAAGATAAATAAAGGACTTATCTTAAAAAAAAAGGAATGTTTCAGACTACTCTTACAAATAATTGAATTTCTGGGAACACAGCACACTCCTGAGGACTTCAACAAGTATTCTCCAGACATTTTCTCATTTTGAACCTCTTATACTTCCTGTAAACAGGTGGCTGAGTGTTACAAAGATCATCATAAACAAAGGGTCATATTTTGAAAAAAATCACCTCTTGCCCATTTATGTTTTGTTTCCATCAGCTTTCAAAAGTGCAAATAATAAAAAGGGAATGGCTATCAGAGCAATGGGCACTTCATCTCGGTGTAAATTAAATCTCACATTCAAGCTGAAAAGTAAAGGGTACAAAACATTAGATCCTATGAATCACCTGTAGCCCTTTTGTGAGGAATAGTAAAAACAGGTGATTGAACATCCAGTCTAAATAGCCTGGAAGTGTAACAGCTCGCTCATAAATGACCTGCAAATAAAAACTTACCAACACAGAACAGCAGCTAATAGTTTGAGTATTAAAAGTATCTAAACAGTCTGTCTGTATCTAAAAGTCTGTCTCCAGATCTGCCACCTGTAACTAACTTATATCTTCAACAGCATTCTAGTTTCATTGTTAAATAGTTCCCTTTAAAAAAAGTCTCAACTCATACAGAGGGAGAGAGAAGTAAAGCTATTTAATACATTATTCATTAGAAATTACTCTAACAGCTTTACATTCAGCCTGGTGGTATCATTGCTTCAGGCAGAGATAACCTTCACCAAGCGTTTCCAAATGAGGTGTCGTACAATCCCCTGGCTGATATTGTCCATCCAGCCCCGCACAGCACGTGCAAATGGGAACAGTGCTGTGCTCCACAGGGCACTATATAAAAATCCAACAGAAGGAAACAAGGCTGGAGCACTTATCTTGCAGGAACAGAGCCTAATCTTTGGGGGAATTAGCTCAGGCCATCGCTGTCAGGGTGCTCTGCTGCTGAGTTACATCCAGAACAATAATTCATTTTTTACTGGCTGGAGACTTGCACTGTAATTCCGCTCTAAAGTCTATCCTAAAATTTATTAAGGAAGCTTCTGTGTGTTGGAGCTATATATCTAGATAGGATGTAATCTTCATTAACCTCAGGGAGTACAGCTGCAGCAGAACATCCGTGCTAAACCCTCAGAGCTGGGAACTCACCTGGGCTGGGGTCCTGCTCCTGCCACATCTGCTGGTGTGTGACTTGACACAATTGAGGAGACACCTCAGATGCTCCACGGACATGCTCAGGCCTTCCTTCAGCTCTATCCCATTCCCATCAGAAGACAGTTCATGGTTACAAATGAATATTTGGGAAAACCAACAAAATCTGTATATGTAAATATGCTCCCTTTCCCTTCAGAAAAGCCTCATAAACCCTAAATACTTCTGGGTGACGTTGTGCAAGAGATTTTTTGCAATAGCAGGAGATATTAAATAAGGACTCTGAAGGTCCTTCTAGCTGTTTTGTTCGACAACTTGCCATGGGAAAAAAGGAAAATCACCTCATGCAAGGTTGGCAGCGCAAGAATTTATTGCAGCAGCTGAAGAAAGAACAAAGAGTCAAGAAAATTCCTGTCACAACTGACTTTTAACTAAACCAAACTGTGGGTAACAAAGAGCCTCACCCACCTAATTTTGCATGCAGTCTCTTATTCTTGGCATACTAATGACAAAACAGCCTTTCCAATTTTAATAATGACATTTTGACATTCTTACCTGAGACAGGGAAAGCCTGAGGACAACTTTTATCACCAAGGAGCAGATGGCAGTTAACAGCGATCAGGCTCTGGGTTCAGGGTGAATATAACATGGTGTTTCCCAGAAATTATTAATTAGGTAAAAGGCATCTAATTTGGAAATACAGAAAACAGGAGTGGCTACAATTCCAGCCTGGCAGAAGGTAAGTACCACTGCAAATATTCTGGTGCCCACTTCCGAAATTCCATAAGGCCTTGAAAGAGGACAAACCAACTGTGTCTGGAGTGACCAAAATGACTATTTACTGATTTTTATATTTGGCCACATCGTTTATCATGTGTGTTATCACTGCCTGCAGATACACACTTCACACATGTTGAGGTGTGCATGAGTCTGTTTTGATTGACAAGGGTGTGTAATTGCAGGCAGAAATGGCATCTTCAGCATTTAACTGCCAGCACTTGGACACTCCACACAGAATCTCCCCTGGTAGCACTGTTTTCCAGTGAATGTGGATAACCAACAGAGAGATGTTTGAAGCTTTGCTCTGCCTTCATTCCCTTCCAGGAAAGCATCTGAGAGGCTTTAGCCCAGTTTGACTTCAGACAACTAAAAACCAAGAACTGAATCTAAGCTGGAGAACTGATGTCTTCATTTTATTCATCTACTGTGAGGCAGATACTGCTTTTGCTCCTCTTAATGTAATATGATGCAACTGTTAATTACATTTTAAAACCCAGCCATGTTTCTTTGAGTCCTCTTGCAGGAGCAGTATTTTCTGCGTGTTTATTCCAATTTCTTTATGGGGTAGTTGTTATGCATGACTGATTAATAGGCCCCGAGCTATACTCAACCTGCTACCCACAGTAAATTGTTCTTTCTGTTGTCTCTGTCATTTCCTTTAAAATATCAAGCTGTTTTATAATTAAAGAGTCCCTTGAAGGTCTTGTTTCAATAAACAATCATTCCTTCCACTGTGTGAAGTTCTCGTGCTAATAAACAATTTAACAGCATATATTATTTTTCTTGTCTCCAGAACCAACCTTTTAGAGAAGACACACTGAGGCAAAATTCAAAATGTGATGTCGACTGTAGGTCCACATTCAAAACTTTCAGCATGGGTTGTGTGGCTCAGTACTAGATCTGCTCTTAATCTGCATATTGTGGGAGTTGTAGAAGATTAATTGCTCACAGTAGTATTTAGACGCTTTCATATGTCACCCAGAAGATGGCTGAAGAGTTACTTATCTCCAGCAGCTTTATCCTTAATTACCTTTCTCGCTGATAATTCCAAATTTGGGATTCAATGCACAGTGAAAATCTCCGCCAGTAATTAGAGATTGTAACTTTGTTATACAATGTGTTTTCTATGATAAACGGCTTTTCCTTGAATACTGAATATTTTGTGGAAACTGCAACATCTTTAAGAGTTTTGCAGTGCTGCCAGAAACTTTTCCCAGATTTTTAACATTGCTTAATATAATGCAGTGACATTAGGGCTTATGTATGAGTATACATACAATTTTTCACTCATAACATTGACTATAATTTCATTATTCTGGAAAAAAATGGGTAATTAATGTGGCCTTTTTAATTTTTAATGCAATTTAATAAAAGCATTTCCCTAAAGTGATTAAAATGTAAGAAAATTTGTACAAAATTAGAAAATCACATCAATTTGAGGTCCTACAACAGCATCTACGAGTTAGCTTTTTAATCACTATTTTAATGAGCTACATTTTGGCAGCAAACTTAAGTTTCTAAATATTTGATCATAACAGCTCTTTCATTTGGGTATGTTATATAGGATGTCATCGTTCTTCCAAAACAAGGCAGATACAGCGATTCGTGTTACACATGAATTTGCACTAAAGACACCAGGTTTTTCACATTTAAGAGCTTTCTCTGAGAAAAATAGATCAGATACTACAATTCCCACATCAGTATTTTTTTCAAATTACTTTGGATACTCACCTGCCTTCACCTATAAATGCCCCATGGTCTCTAGTTCCTATTGCTAAGTGCACTCTGTTGGTGTAATTCTGTTGTAAAATTCTGCCCTTGTTCCATTTTCACTCTCTTCTGTCACATTAAGTAACCTTCAAATCCGTGGCCTACTTCAACATAAATATACATGTGACAAATTGTTGAGTTTCATACGTAAACTTTCCAGCTGCATCAAAGAAATAACATGGCACTGTGCTTAAAAAATAACTCAGAGTTAAAAATATCCTTCAAAGACAACACACAAACGCTCCACAACCTGCAAAATTATTTTGTTTCTTTCATTCTCCTCTACTTTCAGATCTCTGATTTTTTTCCAGTGGCTGTTGGCTTTTCATTTGCCCAGGATCCTCCAGTTTGGTGTAGTTAGACAGGTCTGTGCTGTCTTTAAACTGTTGGTTCCACTTCAGAGTTGCCTCGTAGCAATCCCAGTGGAGCATCCTCATTCCTCATATTGAGACTCAATACTTCAGAGAAACCTGACACCCCTGGTTCAAGGCCTAACCAAGTAAAAATGTTCTCACAAACACCTTGAAGGCTTTTTGCAATGTCTTTGAGACGAGAATTAAGAGGGTGATGAGAATTCACTTGCCCAAAGCCCCAGGATAATGTTGCCTAGTGACACGAGTACTTTACAGAGCGTAGCTGTGTGAAAGGACACACCATCTCTTGCTGCTGACAAATCCTTCCCTTGCTCCAGATTTTGGTTCCTTTATTTTCCCCTCGTTTCAACCTCATTACACAGATATGCAAACATATTTGCACCTAATTTCCTTAAAAGCTCTACCCACTCATTTTTCTGGCCTTTTTTTATTATGGCTTCCTTTATGTTGATAATAGAGCAGGTTTTTCATAAACTCCCTAGTCTACAGACAACATCTGAAAGCCTGTGAAACACTTTAATATACTCACCTCTGATCATCTGTTATATATTTTAGCAGCTGCTGGATGCATCCAACAGGATAATGGAGTTTTGTTTGTTCTCTCTCAGGAGTTACATGATATTCTTCCCCTCAGTGCCTTCTCTGACACCTAGTTTTTACTGCATTTCTGTGTAATGGGAAAGTTTTTTTATTTCCTCCTGTTTTTTTGGAACTAGATCACATTAGAATTTTTATCCATGTTCTGTCTCTACCCAGGAGACACTATAGCACTTTCCCCAAGGGTAAGAGCTGCTCCAACTACATGAAAATCTTTAGCACTATCCCATCATTCAATACCAAACCTCATTACTTCAGGTATTTTTGTCTCTGTGAGCATAATCTTATAATTCATATCTGTGCCCATAGTTTGAGATTCTGTCATTAATCCACTATCTTCCCATTTTTGATTTGCAGGATGAATTCTTGTCCTATTTTTCACCAGAGGCACTTGGCAGAATGAGACCCGTACAAAGCAGGGCACCCAGGACAGCAGCAGTGCTTCTCTGCTGGATGACAATGGTTAATACAGGGCTCTGCTGATAAAGGATGTGAGGCAGAGGTACACAGAGATGCAGGTAGTGCTGGAAATTCGAATGGAAAACAATTGCCAAGAAGCAGAAGGAACTCACAGCAAACCTTGGCAGAGACTTAAGGGACACTCCTGCACAGCTGTGCTGGCAGAGCATGGACCAGATCCCCTCTGATCCAGCCCTTCAGCCTCTCTCTTTTGTCTGACCAGGCAACACCTTTCCACCTTTGTGTTTTCTACTTTACTTTTTCCAGTTCTACCCTTGTCACAAACCCCAGCACAAATCCCCTTGGGAGGCTGTTGAGGTGATGTGTGACCTGCACTCAGCTCTTCCTGGTGCCTTCCTCCATCCACCAGGAACTTATCCCTGAACACATGGACTTTTGGCATGACATATTTCTTTTCCAGGCTCATTACCTTTCCTAAAAACTCACCATAACTGCTCCTGATCTTTCAGTGAGGTTCATCCCTGCCAACCACAAAAGGGCACGTCATTAGCATGGCAAAAATGTCTCTGCAAATAAGGCAGAAGCATCATGCAAACCCAGGAGCAGAGTTCAGGCAAGGCAGGTCTCCAAAGCTGTTTGAACATCTCTTGCTGGAAGATATTTGAAGCACATTTCAAAAGAAAATCTGGGAGGATGCCCTTAGATGGTCCTTTATGGTGCTTACAATAAAGTTATAGGTGATGTTATTAAGCAGAAAACCAGAAATATTTGGCATAACTAAATTAACCCTTTTGCATTCAAACAAAAATCCATAGCAGTCCATAGATGAGGAAATAAGTAGATAATTTTTTAATATTCCTCTTCCAAAAATCCATTTGAATTACCACCTTTTAACAGGGATTTTTGAAAATGTACAGCATATTCCATATAAACCATAGTGAGAAAGTGCCCTTCAAGTGATAAATGAAGTGCACTGTAAGTGGAAAAAGGGAATGTAGCAAAGGTCTCAGAATTCTTACAACTATTAAAGAATAAAAAGCGTGCAGTGTTTTGAAGAATCAGTCCACCTACTGCATTAACATGAAACAACAACTATTTTACTTCACTTTATCTAGAATATGGGTCACTAAAGTAAAAAATAAAAATAAAAAATCTCAAGGTGTAGAAACAAAGAAGAAAATCCCTAGAATATATTTGGCTTACAAATACAACAGTTACAGAACAATTGTCTTCCTCTGAAGCACAGAGGGTTATATCACATCAGAGATGAGGATTTTAACCGCTGGCTCTGGTCTCTGGGCTGATGCTGAGTGCATTGGCATATTCCAACCAGAATATTAGAGGAGATTTGCAATAACATTCTGCCAAAGAAAGGCTGGACCAGCTGTCCAGTGCTAAACTCTAATGAATTTTTGTTTCAAGGACCAAACAATTCAGCACCACTGGGATCCCATGTGCACTCACTGCCATGAGCTACAGCCAGGATCTCAAGCAAGAGCTATTTCTACCTGACTTGGAGACTTAGAACTATCATCAGCAACTATCAGTTTTGCAGAGAATGTATATATACATATTTATCTGTTTATGAAATACACTTACACACAGGCATATTCACCATATTTTGATGGTCTGGCAGAAGGAAATCCCAATTGCAGTATTTTTAGTAACTTTGTGCAGTAAAACTTCCTTTTTCTGTTTAGAGAAAAGAAGGGGATAAAATCATCAAGACTTGAAACTAAAAACGACCTAAAAACATATAAGTGATTTAAATCAAGAGAATCACTTACTACATTTTGATACTTTATTTTTTTGGGAGGGGGGTTTCTTCCCTTCTCATCCTTCCCTTTTATTTTTCACCTTTGTTCTCAGTTTCTTTGTTCCCTTTAATTACAATCCTGCTAAGCCTGGACATCTCTCTCTATTCTGCTCCAGTCATTCCTTGAATACTAACTAGGAAAAGAGAGCAAGCAGTTTCTTCCCTAGGCTCTCAAATGTTAATATCAGAGAAGTGCTGAATCAAACACCAGTCAGCCCACATCAGTTCCTCTGAGCCAAAATGGGATGATTAACTCAGTTCTTATAAGCAGGCTTGCTTTCAAAGCAGAGGGGAGGCCCCAGAAGAATAAAAAGGGCAAATATCACACCTAACCTCAAAAAGAGGTGAAAAGAAAGACACAGACAACTAGAAATGAGGTAATTTAACTTCAGTGCCCAGAAAAATGCTAGAACACAATATTAGAGAATTAATTTGTCAGTGCCTGGGGAATAAATAACTGATAAGAAACGGCGATATTTTTCAAGAGTTTTTCATGTCAAAATTGTCAAGTTTCCATCTCTGACAAGGTACCTTGTCTAATGGACAGAGCAGTTGTTGTCAAACATTTTAATAAATTCAGTAATGCTTCTGATTAATAAATCCTATTAAGCAGCATAAATTCTTGAAGCTGCTGTTGAAGGATTTATGCTGCATATGCTGTTTGATGTGCCCCTGGATGTCAGGCAGTGGCACATCCAGGAGCACCTTCACCAGGCTGATCTTCACCAGGTGCCCACAAGTAGAGCTCCTCAGGGAATCCCAGAACGGTTTGGGCTGGAAGGGACCTTAAAGCACATCTCATTCTACACCCTGCCATGGGCAGGGACGCCTTCCACTATCCCAGGTTGCTCCAAGACCCATCCAACCTGGCTTTGGACACTTCCAGGGATGGGGCAGCCACAGCTTCTCCAGACAACCTGTGCCAGGGCCTGCCCACCCTCCCAGGAAAGAATTTCTTCCCAATATCCAATTCAAATCTACCCTTCTTTAGTTGGAAGTCATCACCCTTGTCATGTCACTCCAGGCCCTTGTCCTCAGTCCCTCTGCAACTCCTTGGAGCCCTTTTAGGTATTGGAAATATGTCTTGTACCTTTAGGAGAACACATAGAGCACCAAGCTCTTCTGATAGGTCATGGTCATCCCATGAGCATTTTCTATCCAGCACACCATTCCTGTAAGGATGGAGGCCAGTAGCTGAATAAAGCTGCTCCAAGAGCAGTCATGTTGTTAATGGGCCATAGAGAGCTTGTCTGGGCATAAAATGTAAAAACGATGCAAAATTAGAAAGGTAACAGACAAATACTTTCAGACAAATGGTTATCGATTGAGCTAAAAAGTAGAGAAATACTCCAAAGTTCACCAAATTTGTTAAAAAGACAAATGTAAGTGGAAAATTCAAACAGACATATACAACATGAGGAGATGAGTAGACAGGAGAAATTCAGGAAAGGATGATGACAGAGGAGGCCACAAACAACAACTTCATACTGTGCTGTAATTTTTGCTGTTCAGGTCAGAGCTCTGACAGATCTGCAACAATGCTCTGTTCCTACATACCCTGAGTCCTCCAGCCCAGGATCACAGCCTTTACTTATGGATCACTTACTAGTGAAAAGGTAATTTCTGTCTGCCAGGATGTTATCATGAATGAAGACTAGTTTTGAGAATCTAGAGTTTTGGACTTTCTTTTCTGCAGGAGCAATATTGAGAGAATTGGGCACCTTAGCTCTCAGTTGCTCCTATTTAGTGAAACATTCTCCTGCAGTCTCAGGAAAAAAAGGTTTTCTCTTTTGTGATAATTGAAATATCTGTTATAGAGGCTTTGGGGAAATTTATTTAAAATTAATAAATAGATTAATTAGTTTGCTTAGTTAGGTACACCATGTTGAATATTATGCCACAAATACTCCATCAAAACATTTCTACTGTTCTTTCCTGGTATCTTATAAATCACTTGAGGCAGGATCCAGCTCATGATCCTTGGTTGCTCTTTCTATCTCTGCAGAACACACACATTGAGTTGCACACTAAGTTGCTACTCCAAAACAAACAATAATAATTTGTCTACCAAAATGCTCTCAGCATTAGAGAGAATAGCTGATACAACACAACTCTGATGAAACCAAACGAGGCATTTTTGCAGTCAACTTGCTTCCATAACTCTTCCAGATTAAACTCAGTGCAGCCGTATTTAATCCCCAACACTGAGGGAAAAACTAAAATCCCAAATATTGCCATCATTGTAACAAAACAAATCACTCAATCAATCTTGTTAAAGTTCTTCAAACTACTCCCAAAGTTAAGCTGAGAGTGGCTGTTGTGCTGAAAGAGGAATTTGCCTCATGGCAGAGTATGGTGCCAGCATATTTCCACATTCATTTCAGAGTGGAGCAGGCTTTGTGGTTTGTAAGCTTTTTATTCCCCATAAAGATGCATCTTAATGTGCCTCTGTAATGCTTTTCACTTAACTTATACTGAGATAGCTCAGAGTGTATCTCAAATGTTACATAATCATTTCCAAGTTCTGACTCTATTCCCCCCTCTTGGCATTTAGCAAACAGTATTTTTGCTCATGTAAGTCACGTCCTTCCCAACTACAGAGCCTTTTCACAAAAATCAAATTAATCTTTTACAAAAATCAGATTCTTAGTATGAATGTCCAAATTCACTGAATTTTTTTATCGCTTTGTGCTCATAGGGCATCCATTGAAATATAACTGAAATGTCAAATGAAACGTATGGCAAAGCGATTAGGAAGAAACTTTTAGCATTTGTTACAGATTAATATGTTAATTATGGCACGTATTGTGGAAAAAGATTAAGTATCACCAAAGTAAATTTATTTTTAACCAGCTTTATTCCTCACACTTCATAAATTAACCAGTGGAATATGTAATGGAGAAGAATTTAGACACTGAGATTGCTAGAAATTATGCAAAACTCCAAAGCACACAAGGTTGCAATGCAGATAATGTCTCTGCTTTAAAATAAGCACTTCATCAAAGAGAATTATGTGTCCTCTGAAACACCTATTTCCATAGGCTGCTTGCAGGTATCTCTAAATTTGCCTTTGCACAATGACAATGCCAAAACTGATCGATATTTTAAACTCCATCCTGTAACATATTAAGACAGAGTAAATGTTGATTCTAAGCACAACAATGCAAACACCCATTTGACACTAAAAAATTGCTGAAAGAAACAGCTGCACTTGTAAACCTAACAAAAGACTACAAAGTAAGACAGCTCTGAGTCTTGAGAGCAGCACATGCCAGGAGATGTTGATGCTGCATCAGCTTGTCATTCATTCCTGAATTTGGATCTATGTGTAAGCTGAAAATAGTCTTCAAGACCAAAGTCTCAGACAATAGCCATAATGAAGATGTTGGGAATTTTGCAATGGATTTCAGAGAAAGTAGGGGTTTGAGTTATTTTCAGCAAGTTAAATGCATTCAATAATTGAATGGCCAGAATATGAGATGGGAGCCATTTGCATCCCAAAGCTTGATCTTCTCCAAAAGCCCAGCTTTTGTCTCTGTATAGCTTGTCCACTGCATCATGAAATCACACTCCTTTTGCTGATATGCTCCACAGGATAAACCAGCACAGAAATGGGAAATATAACCATTGTGTAATTTATAGATTAACAAATGTAATTCCCATTAAAACTAAGGCTGAATTGTGTTTGGTTAACTCCTCTTCTGGGCAACTTTCCGAATATTTTGACACATTGAGTATGACAAATAATTTCCTCCTGGTATAAAGTATTATTTTTATAACAAGAAAAAGAAAGTGATATTCTAAATTACAGATCCATCTGCGAAGAATAATCCTATGTTGATTGATATGTGTAAGTATTCAAGGTTAAGAAAGTAACGGCAATTTTCAAACTCATTAATCCTGTGCATGGTAATTACTCTAGCAAAGAATGATGTCCCCACATTTTCGAGAGTTTAGAAGACTATTTGTAAACTCTTTGTGGAAAATCTCTCATCAGATTCCACAGAAAATATTAATTCTACTTTATTTTGAGGACAGACCTGTAATCAAAACTTACAGGTTGGATATGTGGAAGAAAAAACAATGTGGTGAGACCAGACAGGAATTTCATTTTACTGCTGCCTGGGGGTGTGTATCACAGAAAAACACCAGAGCAATCAAAATCAGTCATCTGAGTCCCAAGAAGATACTCACTCACCCCTCTCAATAAGACCTCCTGTATTACCACTGTTACTAATTTTGTTAATTCTCTTAATCTTTGTTAGATCTCTGGACTGAATTAGGATCCCTTTACTATCTGTGCTCTTTCAGTGCAAATAAGAACACATCAGATTTTAACGAAACAGATTAATTTTTCCCTATTTTAAAGAATAAGTACCAAGCAAGCCCAAGAAAAATTCTGCCTCCCCTTGCCTGCTCCTGTGAAGGATGTAGAGAGAGAGACATTAGAGGCAATCTTAACACAATCACAATTCAAGAGGTGCAATTACAATTCATTAAAGCATTGTTAGATCACCATGAGAGAGATTGGTTTAGCAGCCAATTAATAGGAAAAAGTCTCAAAACCTTCAAAATCCTTGGGTTCAGGCTCACAGAAGTCCTGCTGGTGACACTCCCTTTGGTATATCTCCTCCCTATTGCTTTGCTTCCCTTCAAGTAACCCACTTGTCACGTGCAACTCTCACAAATGATCTATATCCTCACTGGGACACTGCAAGGCTGACACTCAAATCTGTTCTTGGCCACTTCAGCCCCTGTCTCTGGAGTTTCAAATTGCTGAGTAACTCTAAACATATTTGGAAAGCCATTAAAGATCAATCCCCTCAGCTTATTGCAAGCATATAAGGGGTTATTCATTCTTAAAGTCCATAAACTTAATGGTTTCCTCAGACACTCAGCCAGTCTCAACTGTGCCTGTAGGAATTGAGATGTATGTTGGTCATTCTCCACACTTGGCCTTTCATAAAGTGTTATGAGAAAATGCAGGTGGTGGATTTTCTGTGTGTGGTGTAGGTGAAGCCAGGCAGGTTGTTCAGAAGTAGAACTGCCCAATACATTTGGAAGAGAAGCTGCTATATCTTCATTGAAACATATTTTCAGCTTTCATTTCCAACTCATTCATGTGTTTAAGGACCCTCTGATTCTCCCTTCCATGGAAGGCAGGCAAAACAAACAACTTCCATAAGTTCCTTACATCCTCATAGATTTTTAATTGAAATGCAACTCCCACAGCACCTCATTAGTTCATTGAATGTTGTATTAGTTTAATTTACTGAAGGGTGTTTTTTTGCACCTGCCTCACACATTTACCCCATTAAGCATGTGCAGTTTATCAGATAACTGCTCAATTAAACTAAACGATTGTTCAAATTGAATATTTCATTATAGTAACAAGGTAAAAAGCTACTTGGCCTGTATTAGCAAACATGGCTTCACTGAAATGTGTTTTCAGATTAAACTGTGGCACTTGGACATTTCAGCCTGCAATGTCAACGGGAAAAACTCCGAGCAACTCCAATGGTCTTTGGATAAACTTCCAAGCTAGGTGATGTTTCTTTAAGCTTGCTTCTCTAAGGCAAGCTAATTAAAGAATGGATTCTAATTAATGTGGTATTTTTTTGCCTGATCTCCTGTACCCAAAGCTCTACAGATACACCCAAAATTCAATGCAGAACCCATGAAAACAGAAAAGTTTTGCTCTATTTCATTTCTTGGGTGTTGTTTGAAACTCAGCATCACTTTGTAGACCTTAATGAAAATCGTGGTTCAAAGTCAGACTCAGGCTGACACATATTTCACGCTTCAGCTGGAATATCTCAGAGTCCACTATTCCTGGTAACAAGGGACACTCATTTTCCTGCAGAAAAGTGGGAAAGTTGTAGGTAGTACAATTTAAATTGTGGCAGGTTTTGTTAATTCCCTGATGGTTCAGTTCTGCCATCCCCATTCACGCTGAACAGCGGCTTAATTTGAATTTAGCCAAGTGATTCAATGGGGAAGCATTTGCAAGTGAAATATTATTCTGTACAATTACTGTCTTGGAGCAAGGTCAGGGAGCTCCACCATAAACAGCATTTTAAAAAAGACAAGAGCTGAACAAAGAGATCAGAGGGATGAATGCAGCCACTGTACAAAATACAGCCTTGCTCTGCTCCTTTTCTGTACCAAGCTCTCCCACGTCGACCACAACTCAGTCAGACATCAGGGACTTGTCTTACAGCTGAGTCAGAGCAAAGCAGAGACTGGGAGGAAATCTGTCTTGGTGTTATTTCCTCAAACCTGCCTCACTCCAGGTCGGGCTACAAGGCTGGATTATCTTTAATCACCATCTAATAGTACATCCTAAACCTTGGCCCCTCATTATGCACTCTCACTTCAGCTGATATGGTTTAATCAGCTGTCTGGTTGTAAAAGGGACTCCACTAAATCAGTGTAAAACTCCTGTGCAGACTATTACGGTGTCATGAAGTGCCAAACAGCAATTATGGAACAGGAACACCCTCACTGATGATCCCACACAACTCGACACGTGCAGGGGATGTAAGGTACAAGGAAATACAATGACCCACTGTAGCTGAGTTTAATATCTCAACAATGCAGACCTGTTCCCCAGCCTTTTACTTCCCAGACACTCTTATTTGACCCAGCACAAACTCTAACAAGTGTGGAAGCAGAGATATGAAATCGTAGAATGGTTTGGGTTGGAAGTGACCCTAAAGCTCATCTAGTTCTGATCCCTGCCATGGGCAGGGACACTTTCCATTAGACCAGGTTACTCAGAGCCTTGGATAACGAATTTGTACTAGTTAATACTGGTTAATGACTAAATGAGTTAATACTGGTTAAAGTAAAATAAAAATTAAAAAAATAAAAAGAAATGAAAAATATCTGTACCTCAATTAAATATTTTCCCAAATCTTAAAAAGACTATTGATATATAAAAACATATTAATCCTTCATGCAACATCATGCACCAAATCTGCCTGGTTCTCAGGGAAAACAAAAAGGGATTTCACCAGTCTGTAGCAAGGCCCCATGACCACTGGTGCAGCACCTTCTCTCCCACTCTGTGCTCGTGTTGCAGTACCAGCCAGCTTGCAGCAAGAGATTTAAGATCCTCTTGATTCAACAGCTTTGCTGGATTGCTGGAAATTAATTACTAGAATTACTATGGAAATTAAATATATCGAAACAGAAGTTTGCCAATAAATTGAAAGAGAAACTGCAATGTACTGTACTATAGTTAAGTGAATGGAATGAAGTCTGGATAGCTGTGGTTATCTTTCCCTTGGTGAAACAAAACAACTTCCAGATTATTATCAACCAAAACTGTCCCATTAAAGATGAGCTTTCAGCTATCAGCATGGACAAAATTAGCAGGATTTGTCTCCCAAGTGACAGCTGATCAAAGAGCTTTCCCTTGAGGGACAGCAGTGCCTGTGGGCAAAGCAGGGATGGGCACTTGTAGTGAGTGCTGGAATTGAACATGGTGATGTGCTAGTTATGAAAAAGCCCCTTTTCTGCACAAACAGAACCAATCCCACAAGGCACTTCTTCATGCAGGCTCCTCTAGACTAAGTTCTTGTCCCTGGATCTGCAGCAGCTCCAGTGCCTCTGAGGTTCCAGTCACACGTGGCAGCTCGGGGGGAGCTGTCCCCCAAGGCAGCTGCTTCACCAAACCTCTGTACCTGAATACATTTGTTTCATGTGCTGCCAGCCCAAAATTATTAACACTCATTGCAGATTTCCTCAGCCTCTGATGATCCATGAGCATACCTGAAGGCAGGTAATTAAGAATCTAAATTAGAATTTTTATTTCTGGCAGTTAATCTCAGTCTGAGTTGACAGAGGATGTGTCGCAGAGCTAAAAATAAAAATTAAAATAAACAGGCCTTGTGACTGAGCCAGCAGAAAATCCCTAACTGGACTTTTTTATTCTAACTTCAACAGAATCCCCCGTTCAAACTGTTAAAAAAATAATAATTAAGGAAAAAGGTCAGATTTAGCATTAGCAGTGATAAAAATGCAATTATTAAGTATGTCTGTTAATGTTACCATTTTTCTTATCACATTTACACTACAAAGTCTCCAAATCACTCATGTGTTTGTTCAGAACATAAATGTGAAGACTAGATCTGTGTCATCTTCCAGTAACACAATGCAGACAATAGAAACAATAAGGAATATAATCCCATCAGGAGGGACTGCAATACACAATTAGAGATACAGCAACGTATCCCTTTGCTTAGAAGTTCCTTACAGTAACACAGATAACATGGAAACCACTGATGGATGTTATTGGTGGAATTATTTCTTATATATAAAAAGAATAACCCTGAGGTTTTCCCTTGCCATTCAAATAGAGATGATACTTTAACCCTGATAATATTAAGAATTAATTCAGCCACAGCTGTGAAGCAAGCATACAACTTTTTTATAAAAACTTATTTTTAGAAATGCAATATATTATTGCAGATCACCAAAGAGAATAATATATTTAAAGTCATATACCCAGACTACATTCAAATAGCAACAGAAAAGTATTAACATGGAATCCTTCTACTTGAGTCATTATTTTTTACCTAGAAATGGCATTTTGTCTTTGAATCCTGACTATTCCCATTGATTTTTCAGTAGGTCTTGTGGAAGACAAAGGATGAAGTTGTGGACCTACAGACTGAGGAAGAATAAAACCAGAAAGAAAAAAAGCAAAGATACTTGAACACTCGCGGTCTTTTCTTTGCAAAAATAGAAACAGCAAACTTTTAACTGATGGCGACAAGCAGAGGTTGCAAATTCACACCCTTTCCTGCAGTTCAGGTGGCAGAGATAGAGGAACATGAGCCAAATTTCTCCAGAATCTGAGCCAAATTTCTGCAGCTCAGGGAAAGAAAAACCTTGACTTTGCTGCAGACGAACCCAGACAGGAATGTGAAAGCAGATTCTGGAGTAAGGATTGATACAGTGGAAATGTGGAAGTAACAATACACAGCTTTTGCTGAAAACTAGTTTATCCATCGAATGATTGCTTCAGAATTTACTCACATACCTGCTGCACTGGTTTTGTGGTCTGCCAACCATTATGTTCTGGTATTTGGGTCTCAAAATCTATTTTTTCAGCCTGCAGAGCAAAGGCTTCCTAGAATCAGTTCCCCGATCAGCAAAGGCCACAGAAACTCCCAAATGCAAAACCATCTCAGTCTCATATTTGCATGTCATTAACCTCTTTCTCAGATCTAGGCTTGTTTGAAGCTTTACCACATGTAATATGGTTTGTTAATTGCTGATTGGAACAATTATTTTAAAGCAAAATCTTTGAGCTTTGGCATAAAGCTTTTAGTGTTAATGGATCCTGGTAATTTTTTTTTTTCAAACTATTTAAGAAAACTCTTTAAACGTTTTGGGGATGTCAGCATCCCTTTTGGGGTTGTCAGCATCCCAAACTCCCCATTCACATGCATTTGTTTTAAAAGAACACTCTCATCACCTGTGGGTCTGCAACTCAAATCTCGTGATCTTTCAGAAATGGGAAATAAAGGTCTGTTATGGTTCAGAGTGGGCCGAATCTGGGTAAATCTTTCTGCTTCATGCTGTAACCCCAAAATACAAGAGGAGGTTGGTTATCACCTTCAAAGAGAGCAGCATGAGACATTGACACAGGTCTTACACCTCAAGCAGAAGGCCAGGACCTACAGAGGTGGTCTTACAGCTATAAATTACATTTCCACACATGGGATGTGCTGCTTATGAGATAAAGATAATCTAGTCAGCAGAGTTGGTTCCTAAAGCACAGAGCTGCAGTGTGAAAGACCGTAGGGACAACTCCCTTGTTTTCCTTTTATCTTAAGTATCTCCACTAAGCTGGGAAGCCTAATAAACTCAACTGATGAAAGAACTATTTTGGAATGCAGTGAACAGAAAAGACTTGAAATGCTATTTTCAAATGTTTGTAATTTCCTCGGAGAATATTTTCTCCCTCCCACTGTCTCACGAATATGCACATGCCCAACTCCCACAAATACTGCATGAGGTTCACAAGCTTTACCACAAGATAAGGATTTTTTTTGTACTTTCTTAAAAGGATGTTCCTTTCTTACACTTAGACTTCTACTACCTTGTAAATTCTTCCACATGCTTGCAGAGAAAAGGGTGGTGGCAAATAGCAAAGAGGAGCAACACAAAACCCAGGCAGCTGCATGGGGCAAGGGGTCTCACAAACATGACCAGTCAAGGGAAGAAACAGAGCAATGAAATGAATACCACATATTGCTATCACTGCATTTTGTAAGAATGCTACAAAGAATCTGTGTTTTGCTCCTTCTAAAATTATAGACACTGCAGGAGGAGATCGTACTCTGTTCTGGTCTGCATGAGATGTACAACCGGCCCAAAAATGAAAATCTTGCAACCAGAAGGAAGAGTAGAAATTTTATTGCTGCTACTGAGCTCTAAAAGGCAGTGGCTGTTCCTCCTTTCCACATACTTTTCTATCATCTCTTCCCAACTGGAATCAGAAAACAAAGGCCCACATTCCTTGGGGCTTGAACACTTCTGTCCATTTTAGTTCTTTCTAGTGTGCCACTCATCTTCCCTACTAAGGCCCTTCCAGAGGTGCATCTGGCTCAAAGCAGGGAGAACTAAAAATCTCATAAGAAAGCTGGGACCTTCTAACAAGTTTTCCAGCCCAGCCTGGCAGATGCAAGAGTTTCCGATAATCATCAAAACAGTTGGATGCTTTCTGAAGCTTATCTGAGCCAAACAGAACCTCAGGCCCTTCTGAGGTTTGTCCTGCACTGGTTTGAATAGGCTTCACACAGTCATTGTATTGTATTTTGAAAGCCATTTTCTTTGTTGTGCTCAGAGCAGCAGCCAAGGGAGTGAGGAGCCTGCACTCCTGTGTCATATCGCCCAAACTCATATGTTTGCTTTTTCAGCCTCTGCTGTTTGATCCTCTGCAATGGATTCTATACAGATCCAGAAATTAGCAGTGACACCGGGGAATTCACACAAATGAAACAGAGCCTCCTAGAAAAATTATTAAAGAGAGTACGAGGGATGGGATTTCTCTGCTAAAGGCTAAATAATGCTAATTTCCTACAAGCTGATCCAACCTTGGTACTCGGTGGCTCAGCTCTGCAGGCAGCACATCTGTTTGCTGCAGGAAGGGCCTGGGTTTGGGAAGGACTTGGCATCTTTGCTCGTGTGGTCAGCAGGGTGCCTAGAAACTGATGCTTCGCTTGATGCGTCAGACTAGAGGGTTCCAAGAGTAATGGGGTCTGAAACATTATCCAGAGAATAAACAAATAATTTTTTCCCTTTTTCCTCCTCATGATAAAGCCTAACTTGCAAAATTTAGGGTGGCTTTTTTTAGATTTATATGATACCTACATGATTTACAGGTTTTAGCCTGGTATCTTACCAGGGAATAAGGTATGTGAATGAGTGCATGACTTGTCTTTCTTTCACTAATCAGCTTTTACACTTTTAAACTTGATGGGGGGAAAGTTTCAAAGACACAAAATAACTGCAGAATTTATAAAGAAGAAGCCCAGAAAGGTTATATAGGTTATCCACTGAGAAAATGTTGCCCTGTGAGCCAGACCTTTCTTGGACACTAGGTCATCCACTCTTAAGGCTTCTCTCACCTCCAATGGATCATTCAAAGCACCCCAAAAATCTGCCCCAAGTGGGCTCTGATGTCTGGTTGTGGCTGTGACCAAAATACAATTTTTTTTATTTTAAAAGAAAATCTTCTAGATCAATGAGCCATAGACCCAAACACAGGGAATATCAGGCTTCATTAAATTCTTTGCCCATAAAGGTACCTATTAGAGGAGTTTTGATCAAACTTGTACAAACAGCAATTTGAAAAATACAATGAGGGCTGCTGGCTCTCAGCCTCTGCCAACACATCACTTCCCGGAGTTTTTCTTTCTCTCTTCCTGTCTATTTACTGAAAACAGCACTGAAGGGACTCACTTAAGAAGATGACACCAAATCCAGCCCTCACTCCAATCAAGATCTGTCTATCAGCTGAAAGATGGATTGTCAGTGTAAAAGGGAGGGTCTGTGCATCTTGAAAGAAAGTGAATTTCAGTTATTGCAGGAGCTGAAGAGCACAAGGCCAGATGAAGCTCAGACAGCACCCACCCAGTATTATCCCTATTGCTATCCACCAACCCCCATTCCAGAGTTATGCTGGATCACAGGGCAGGACTGGAGATTGAAGGCTTGAGATGGGATGTGATGGGAGAGGGACTGAGTAGCAATTTCCTCAAGCAACCTGACTGTCTAAGCGTATATCACATATTAGATGTACACTGACACCCCAGCATCTTCTGCGGGTAAGTGGCTCCAACGCAGTGATGATCATATCTGTAAAAGGCACAGGACTTGGCAGCTGTCAGTGCAGAAAGTGCTGTTATTCCTTCTCATACCAGATATCAAGCAGCCAGCAGGAAACTATTTGATTGTGGCCACTATTTACCTGAGAAACATATGAAATGGAGGCCGGGATGTAACAGGTTTTTCAGTTTACTATCCATTCCCAAAGCCCAGGCAATAAAACAATTTTATTTTTACACTACCCTGACATCCAGTTCCCCAGCATGGTACACACATTACTCTGGGAAGAAGCTGATAAGAAATTTGTACACCGGTGCATGAAATGAAAATGAAACAAGGCTGAAATTCATCCAGCAAAACAGGAGTCAACTCAAGGGCTCCTTGCATACACGTGAAGATGCATTTGGTACTTTGACTCACAGAAAAAAGCACAGATCATACGCAATTAAAATCTGCACAAGGGAGTTTACGCCTGTCAGCCCCAAAGTATCACCATCACTAGATTCTGCACCTCTTTGAGGAGAATAAAAGGTTCCCTTTGACTATGACAGCAGCAGCTGTTGTGTTGGAAGCTTGTGTAGCACTGGCTGCTGTGAAGCACATTGGTTTTAAAGGAATTGAATATTTTTATATGACAGTCAAAACTCAACCATAATGTGTCTCTTTGGTGACAAATGCTATTGTCACTGCAAACACTATGGTTGGAGATCATGAGTATGTGGAAGGGAAACTGTAAACTCCTGGCAGCGCTTTTGAAACCCTGCAGGGACTTGCTGGGTAACTGCTGCTGCTGTACAGGGGACGAAAATTGTTCTTCAAAACTGAAACAGGCTCTTCAGCAGAGAGGCACTGGAGGAGAGCCCAAGCACTACTCCAGCAGCAATTATCATCAGCTGTTATACACAAATGGAGCTTGCAGAAGAGTTTGCTGGTGTGAAAAGGTTCATTTTAGACAGATAATCATTCATTTATCTGTGGCATTTTTCTAATTCCATCACTTTGATTTTCATGATGTGTTAAGCGTGTTTTGACTTTTCATTGAATTTGTTCTGTTTTTGGTCACCTGAACAGTCACAGTCATCAAAAGCAGGTTTAGAAAGGATCACATTCAGAAACAAAATTACAAAAAGTTCTGAAGAAGGAGAGGTTTTACCACCACTGTGCCACCACCCCACAGCAATTTATCCATCTTCCTGTCTTATCCTATCTCATGAAATACATGAAGCACAGCCTAGAATTGCATTTTAGCAGCAGGTTGGAGTAATAGATTCTACAAGGAACAGTGACATTCCTGATGCGTGATGTTCTGTGCACCACAGGGAGCTGAAATCTCACTTTGTATGCCTTATGGCAAGCCATAAATTCCTGGGTTTATGTGCTGATGTAAAAACCCGTTTAACAAATCCATTGGAGCAGACTGCCTGGATCAATGTTATGACAGGCAACAGACTCCCCATAGAATTCCTGTGAGAAAATAGCCACACATCTTCATTCACAGATATATACATTAATTTAATATGTTCATGAGAGCACATGTTGGAACGAAGGAATTCCTTTTTCCATCTACAGTGACTCGGAGTTGTTGTATCCAAACAGGAGCTGATTAAAAGGGCAATTGCTGTTTCCAGCCCAGCTGCCCTGTGCAAAGTTTGTGGGCACTAGAGGCACAAAACAGCACTCTCCTCAAACTCAGAATATTCTGGATAGTTAATTCATTTTTGTTACGTGTGCTGCCAGAATACAGCATATTTCTAAGAGTGGAATTCATCACTGCTCTTGGATGCTCAGAGAGACAACAGGGAAATACAGATGAAATACATTGATAGCTTTGAGACACAACTAAGCTGGAATCATCCTGAATCATAACCAAGTAGTACACTTGGATTTTATCATCAAATGTACAAAGAAATGCTAGGAAAATCATCCCACTGTGGTGAATTTCAATGTATGCATGACTGCATCCACCAAAGAAGGCCTTTGATATAAATGCCCTTAGATAAGGAAAATGAGAGGAATGGACATGCACTGCCAGCTACACATAGTGAATATGTAGATTACCGTATCACTCAGTGGAGGATGTTATTAAAACATAGTTAGCTACAGCCCAAGTATTCAGGCCTCATTCCATAAATTTTACAATTGCCTTGTGTGCACAAACTTTAACTGACAGTTGATAATCCAAAGCACTAAAGGATATTGCAAGAATCATGAGCTTTGAGATATTCAGAGGAAACGTACACAAGTATTAATTATTAATCATTCAACAACCAGCCCACAGAAACACACAGCTGACATAAGAAGAACAAAAACTACTCAAATTAGCTCAGTATTACAGTGGTTGCAGAAAAGTGGTGGGAGTTGCAGGTCTCAAATACATGCAGAATGTCTGTGGATTAAATCCACGTACCTTTTGCAGTTGCTGCAATGGAAAAAAAAAGAAGCATGATCTTTATCTGGGCGCTCAACATTTCTCTGCTTAAAAAAAGCCTTGAAAACCCTGGTTTTATGGTGGATTTAGCTCTCAGGAAAAAAGCTTGGAGAGAACTTTCATCTGTCTCACAAATCCTACAAAGGTGTGACCTTGCCATTTATAAAGCCACGGAGCACATTAGAAGGAGAACTGCCATGGCTGTAGAAGAGGCTGTGAAGGTGTAATGGAACAAGCCTCACAAAGGTGAGAGTGGCATGAGTAAGAGTGTTTCCTCAGAATAAATCATCTCGAACGAAAGCAATGCAAAGTTCAAAGCCAGGACTTTTCTCCACCATGTGAAAGCGAGGTAGGTTTTTCTGTACATCAAACAACTTTCAGATATATTGCATTCGCTGCCAGGAGATTATCCATCTAAGCAAGCAGTTCCTTGTTTCAGATGTCATTTGGTTCAGCACATAAAACATTAAGTGAGGCCAAGACTCAACACGGAAATTAATGTCCAGTCCAGGGATAATTGTGTTCTGATGGCTTGCAATGAAATCTGTTGCTAACAGAGAATACTGGTATTGTCATTGAAGTGAAATGCCTTCCCCAGCACCATTTAACCATTCTCCCCACTGCCAGCCAAGCTCATCCTTTGCCTGACACAAATTAAAGTCTTAAATTAGGTGTCATAACATTAATCCGTCTTTGCTCAATTTCATTGTTGCTTGAATCATTAGGGTTCTGATGAACTGGAAAACTGCACTGTGGAAGCCCAAAATTTCGCAGCTGTAGGTTCTCAAACAGTCCAACAGGAGAGGAAAAAGAGACATAAAACAATTACAGATTGCAGCAATACAGTGCACTGCAGTCAGGAAGCTTTTAGCCAGCAGGACCTTTCCAGAACCAAGGATAGATTGCTGCCATACACCAATTTCTCTCCTGCTTCGCTGTCTTCAGGTACAGGAGATGAATCCTCATGCAGAACTTGCTCAACCATAGCTACCAATCTAGTAAAGTGAACAGCCAACTTCCAGTGCTTTTGTTTTGTTCTAATGTATTCCCATTTCCTGTGCAAAGCAATTTATTCAGCATGAACAATTTGTAATAACATACAGTACGTGTTCTGTGCTACATAAGCCTTTTCACGTGCAATTAATATTTTATTAAATTTTTAACATTAAATTACTTTTCTTACCAAATAAAAGATTATATTTTCCAGTTCATGGATGCAAATCCACTGATAAATAACGTAAGAAATGTTAAAATATCAACAGATATCAGTTTACTACAAAATAAATTACTTACTTCCCTAGAGAACATTTAATCTCAATTATTGCTCACGGGAAGCACACACACCGCTAACAAGCAAGCCAAGAATAACCTTCTTTGTGAACAGCAAAACTATTGCAACCGTATTTGATAACTAAACTGCAATTTATTCTTAAGAGCCTCACCCCAGTCCTGCTCCCAGGAACAAGGGATTAGCAAAGCTGTTCTGGTCCTTCATTTCAATTATTTCTATTTGCCCAAGAGGAAAATGAGCACCTGAGGGAAAGCTGTAAATCCTCTATTCATGGTCATTGCCAGAGCTTGCACACATCACAGTTTGTTTGGCACCTGGCTTCTTAACTCTGCTGAAAGTATTCAAGGCCAGTTTGAACAGGGCTCCGAGCAAACTGGTCTGGTGGAAGGTGTCCCCGTCCATGGCAGGGGGTTGGAACTGGACAATCTTTAAGACCCCTTCCACCCAAACCATTCTGTGCATACATAAGCTTCTGTAATATCATTAGAGGTACTTCAAAACTTAGATATGGGCAGGATAAGGTCATGCTGAGCTGACAGATATTACATTCACTTCTCCATATAGTGTAGCAGATAATTTTTGGACAACTACCTTACAGGTAAATCACTTGTCAACTCTAAAAAAAGGCCCCAGGGTTCTAGGCCTCCCTCACTCAGGATGGGATTGACTACACCAGACCCGCAACCCAGAAAATCTCTGTAATCAATTGACTAAAAGGCTGTTTACATTTTTTTTTTATATATGTCAGAAATTAAGGAAGGGACGTAAAATCTGAGGGGTAGATTGTGTGTCTCACACTCAAAGGTAAGAGAGTGCTCTGACACTGTAGCGTGGTGCCCAGCAGGCCAACCAAGTTTGAGGGTAACACAAGCCAAAGCTCAGCCCAGGTCTGTTGGTAGAATAGGTGCTGTCATCAGCTTTGCCAGTGCTCCACATCTTATCACAAAAGTGATAAGACGACTTCACACTTCCAGGTTTCATTGGAATAAACGCAGCCTGACAACATCTGATGGTATCAGTTGCTTTATTCCCCATGTTCAATGGGATAGAAAATGAGAGTGTTGCTGTCACCAGAAGAGAAAATTAGTACCAACACAGAACATGTGCCAGGTCTATAATGACTGTACACAGATGTTACCAGAGTAAACTTGAGGAAAAAATGATAAAGGCTGAACAATCAGCCATCCCCCATTGGGTGAAAATACCGGAGTAGCTGGTTGAGTGGGAACATGTGCAAAACGAATGAATTGTGCCTGGACCCCAGATGCAAGAGAACATCTGTGATGATGATGCTGGCATTGAGAACTACTTGCATATTCATGCTACCATTATCACTCCTGTCTCTGTGCAGCTCCTTATTGCACAGAAGAGCTACAACTCTTATATCTGCAGTCAACCACTCTGAGATCATCAGGGCATCCAGCGAACAGCAACACCCTTAGGTTTGGTCAAAGCAAAACAAGTTGCAACAGAAGTAAGCAGCCTGCTTAGCAGTTCCAGCATTGCAGCTGCACAACCCCCCCGCTGGCCATCCTGGCCACCATTTGTAATTGTCTTTCATTCACAGCCCAAGTAGAAAACATCAGCCTTTAGAAGCTTCACAAGGTGTCACGAGCTACATTTCTCTAAGGTAGGAGTTTGCATAGTGGTGTCGTGTGTTGTACAAGCTCGTTTACACTCATGGTCAAAGCTCCCCTCTGCTTCCAGAGCACTGTTAAAGGTCGTTATGCCTAAACAACTCAAACTCTTCCTGTTTGCAGTTGCAGCAAGTGAACTAAACTGGTTTGAGTGTATCTAAAGACTGAACATGCTCAGAGCTGTACAAGGTCAGGCCCCTCAGTTATGAACTGCAGGGGGTGGGATCTTGTCCTAGTGCACTACCAATAAGTGCAATCAATTAAAAAAAATATAAACCACTGTGTGATATGGAGAGATCATGAAAACAACTGTAGAGCCTGGAAATAAACTCATCATCTGTCATATTCTTATTATAGATGCAACTGTTTCTACCCCAGCGTTTCCTGCCTTCCCCTGCTTATTAATCCTCGTGCAAGCTGTGTAGACCTGTGTTATTTGTAGGAGATGAATAATAGAATGAACTCCATTCCCACTGTTTGTGTCTCTGCTATCATTTACCTTTCCTAATGTAAGCTGACACATGGTAATGAAGGTAGGGAGAGTTTCCACCTCCACCAGGTCAAAACCATACCCTACCACCAGCTTTTGTATGATACATATATCCCAGCCCTTACTCTCTTGTTTTGTCTCTGACCAGTTAACCACTTCATCTTTCAGACACTTCTATGCTCTGAAAATTATATTATGAGTATTTGACTTGCAAGCTCAGTGCTGCAACAGCTATTGCAGCTCCTAAATTAACATTTATTTGCTCTGGCTATAACCTTTTGACATTGGTAACACACAGAGGCAGCCAAGGGAGCATGCTAATACAGTGGAAAGGAAATTAAGAACTAGATGTAACCTTTTAGTAAGTAAATAATCTATATAAAAGAAGATGTATGACCCTTCCTGTATGATGTAGAAGAATGAGCTGCTAAACCAAGTCTGTGATGGAAGACAGAATGCAGGCTTCTTTCCCCCAAAACTCAACAAATGACAATAAGAATTATGCAATT
Source organism: Serilophus lunatus (assembly GCA_013399895.1). Classification (NCBI taxonomy): domain Eukaryota; kingdom Metazoa; phylum Chordata; class Aves; order Passeriformes; family Eurylaimidae; genus Serilophus; species Serilophus lunatus. The sequence goes on from VXBA01002171.1 coordinate 1,887,190, forward strand.
GTTTCTTATTCCTTAAAGCTAATCTGTGAGTATATATATATATATGAAAATGACCACATAAATTTGGGGTTGTTACACTGCAGCAGCAGATCAGGTGGTTAATACAGCAACTAATGCAACTTTAAACTGACTTACATAGTTCAGACCTTCCTTTCCTGAGGTGTTTCTTTACTTCTGGATTTCTGTATGAAGTTCTTCGACTTTTTACATAAAAGTTGTCCTTTTATTATTTACCACTAGGAACTTAGTTAATGAAAATATTATATATCTAAACACAGCTAACATCCATGTCAGTTTTCAAACTGCAATGCCCAAGGAGCTCTGAGGGGCCCCATCCCCCAGGGACTGCCAGCTCTATCAGCACCCAAGTTGCACAGCTGAATTTTGTCAGCACTATATCATCATTCACAGAATCTATTGCTACCCACAAAAACATTCACACTATGTCAGCTACAGGCAAACTTGATGAATTAGAGGCTCCAAAGCTTTGTTTTACCCCATTTTTTCCTCCTCTTGTTTCTGATTAGAGACAGCTCCAAGCTGCCCTTGCTGACACTGTCCAGGGGCCAAGGCACTACTGGGCACGGTCTGTGCTGGTCCCTAGGCCAGGCACTGCCCTCTTAAGGTACTTTTTGTGCCAGTGGGTTAAACATGTGGGAACAGCACAGCCCAGTAAACACTCCCACGTGTCGGGATTCAAGATAAACAGACTGTGAGTGACAGTCACCTCTCTCCAAGCAGCTTTGGGCAAGTCACTTGGCTCCTCTTGAGTAGTGAGGGTGGGAATAGATCTTTACAGAGATCTACTCTTGGAAAAATGCCAGGGATTGGTTGTTTTAGCACTGAATTCCAATGTCTGCATTCTTTTGGGCTAATCCCATCCATGCACAGACTGCACAGAAGGGAGAAAGGAAAAGCAGCAAGGTGACAACAGTCAATGCCTGATCAAACTAAGCTGCACCTAATTTGTTTCCATGCATCTCTCAAGGTACAGCTTGTCAGAGTCACCTGAATAATCCTGGTATAAATCCGATCCATATTTCTACCTAAGAAATTGAAAATCTTTAGCATGCAATTAACACAGCTGGCAATGACACAGCACATCCATCTGCCCCTTGCACCACACCAAGTTTAATAACCAATATGCCCGATGGGCTCCAGTAATTTAGAGCCCATATTTTTCCTCAGGAGTGGCTCTTGCTGGCTAAAAGTTTCACATCTTCCTCATAAATTTAAGGACTGAATGTGTAGGGAGGGAAGGGGGTGCACAGAGGAAGAGATTTGTGGGAGAAATTCTGTGTACCTGAGTGACAGCTTATGATGACGCCTTCTCATAAGGAGAAGTTGCTTTTGTGCAGTCATTTTGAAGTATTAAATTTTGATAACTTTTTAATCACTGCAGTTTAATGAGATGGAGGCAGCAGGTGAAGGGGGAATCCATCATGTCAGTTCAAGTGCCTGGCTCTCTTCCTGCTCTGAACATTTAGGATGACACAGGGGGCTGCAGCTCTCCTTTTGCAGCTGCAGTTCAGAGAAGGGATTTTTGTAGTTTTCTGAGAATCTTTGATTTCCCTGAAGAAACCTCTTTATGTGATCAATAGTCATCCTTCACTTCCCAATGAAAAGAAGAAAAAAGTGTTCAAAAAAATTGCAAAGTGCTTGGATTTAAATGTAAGCTGTTTTAATTTTAATGTTGTTCAAGGTAGATTATTTTACCATCGCAGTGTTTGTTGCAGCTGTCACTGCAGATCTTTGCCTGATGCAGTGTTTAGTTTTTAATTCCCACTTAATAAATGTTAGCTAATAAAAATCAAAGTCCCCAGTGATACTTGTGGCCTCTCAGGCATTATTATTTTTATTATGAAGTTCTTGTACTTTATCCCACAGAATCTCTGAACATATAAAGAAAGAAATTGCTTCTTGCAGATGAAAGAGGGGTGGCTGAGCAGCACAGACTCATTTGTTGCCATCTACTACATCTTCTGCATTAGGTCACTGTTACTTCATTCTTCCTTCTTAAGCCTTATTACAAAATTCAAAAGTGCTCAAAAAACAAATTCTGTTCAGAATAACTTTCTGCGAAACAAAAAAGATGTCTTGTACCAATTCCTTTATAAATGCTGAAAATATAAGGCTCTCACAGCATGTTTTTCCTTCCTTCTTCCCCAGCACTCCCTTTCTCCTGCCACCTGCCTACAAATCCCCACTACTCTGTGTGGCTGCCACTGGTCCAGTGAATGCATTTCTCCATTAGAAATGTATTTTAAACAACTGAGCACCATCTTTCCTTCTTTTGGAACAAACATTTTTATTTCTCAGAAGCAAAACCTTTTAATTGTTTTATTTCAACCATTCAAAAGAAAACATTCCTTCGTTTAAAGTCAAATTTCCAAAGACTTTCTAAGTGCAAAAATTATTGCCATTTTCTTGTCTTCTACCTGTATGTTTCTCATTTTTACTCTTTTGACACAAGCAGAAAAAAAATTCAGCTTCATTCCCTTTGTATGCAAAACTTCACAAACAGGATCTCTAAAACCAATTAGAAGTCAGACTTGTCATTTCCAATCCACCAACAGAAAAAGAAAGAAAGCAACACCACAGGGTAATGATGCCTATTTTAACACTGATGACTTTTTTTGAAGAGATGTTGAAGTGCCATTTAGGATACATATGCTCACTTGCCATTATTTTGCACGGAATTGGTTTTAAAATGAATAAAGCCTCATGGGTCCTCAGGAAAGAATGACTCTTTTTCTTCCCCCTTTCTCACAAACAGCAGTTGGTTCTCTATTGTTTTTCTGTGAAGAAAGTTCTGCGTAACAGCAACAATCTTTTCTATCTCCCTTGCTCTTAAGGCCACCCTTCTCCTCCTTTTATCTATTTCTCAAAATTATTGGTTCCTCACACAATCTTTCACCTTTACACCCTTTCAAAAATTGATTCCAAGCTTTCTAAAAACCTCTCCAGCTCCCACTTCAAAGATTCAGGTCAACAGAAAGGTATCAAGATGGGACATACTTTATTCAACTTTCCATCAATGTGAATTATGACAGATACAGAAGCACCTCTAATTCTCTTTTCCTCTACATAAACTCCAATCTTCACCAGTGCCTGAATCTATATCTGTATTTTGGTCATTCCTCTCCATCTTACCCCAAAGATTTTCAAAAGAAACTGTGAAGCAACACTATTTCAAAAGCAAATTGTGACCATCCCTAGGAGAGAAACAACATCAGGTCCTTCATTCCCTAATGGTTTTATGGGAGATGACTCCATCCTAGACAACATCAAGCTCTAAATTTCTGCAAAGGCCTCTCCATGTCAATGCAAGGACACCCATGCAGCCCTTCCCAGGAGCTACGTGTGTAGGCTGTGGAGAATTGAGGGTCCTACACTGTTTAACACACCTTCCTGAACAACATGATGACATTTCCTTCCAAACTTCTACTTTCCCTCCTTTTGTTTGCTTGCAGATATCAGGATTTAAAGTTCTTGGCTTCTGGTTCTTATCAGAAGTATACATTTGCTGTTGATAGCTTTCAGTGAAAGTTATTATTAGGCAACTTTTCACTTTTATCTCTTATCACTTTCTGCCCCAGAAAACCTTATCACTCCTTTCACTAAGTGTATGATAATTGGAACTTTGCAATTACAGGTACAACACACACAGATTTAATGGATCAATTTGACAAGCTAAAAGAATTCTAGTTCCCTTATCTATTTAGCATTTAAATAGTGCTTTTTCCTAATTAGTCTGTAGTTATAGTTACCAAAGTAATTGTCAAGGCCTATAACCACAAATAAAGCAGATCTGTCAGAGCCAGCCTGATCTTACAGTGGATCAGGACCTTTCCCAGGAATGAGTAAATGCACTACAAGGTTTCAGTCAGAGCCAAATGTCTCCTGAGGTTTTAGAACAGTTGGATTAATGAACAACCCTCAAGAGAGACCAGTGAGTAAAGTGAGACCCCCTATTTTCAGTGCCTTTCAAGCAGCAGTTAAAACAGAAAAGCCAGTTTCTCCTGTGCACCATTTTGGATGTCCATTTGTGCCTGAAGCCCTGTGCCCTGGTTTAAATCTCTACACATAAGCTCTCCAGAGAGCCTAGGAAATATCACAGTTTTGGGACACGACTCTGTGTCTTCATAAAAGGCTACCCAAAGATTAGAAAAGTAACATTAGAACAAATGGGAAAAAAAGTCAGGTTTTTATCCTCCCCTTTGATGTTTGACTCAATGATAAAAAATTAGAAGTATTTTCTTCTTGGTATATAAGAAACATTTGTTGCATTGTCTCATAAGATGTAAACTGAAAACCAATTATAAACAAATATAGGAATGTTCCCCCCCCCTCCCCCCATGATACTTTTGTTCTCAGAAGGAATGAATCAGTAAAGTTAGGCTGTAAAATATTAGTAAAAACTGCAAACTCAGGGCAGGTGAACAAATGAGCAGTTCTCTATACAAATAGTTGGTGTGTTAATTTTTTTTTAACTTCTATTTTTTTATACCTGGGAAAGCACCTCTTTCAAGAAAGTAACTTCTGCTTACAACATTGTATTTAACAGCCAAGGGAGAAAAAGAACACAGCCAGTAGAATATTTTACAGAATAGGGGCATGTGTACAGGCCCTAATCAAACTGTCTCTCAATTTAATAAACCAGAGACAGACAGGCAGTGTTTTTGCTTCCATAGGACAGAGTAATAATTAGCTCTAATTGGTTCAAGTCCCAGCCCCAGGGAAAAATTCATCAGTGGTCAACTCAAAATTAAGTGAACTAACGTGTTTTCTTGGAGTGGACAATATCTCAGGTAAGACAAGTGATGGGGCATCTCAAACTCGTGGGAACAAAAGTATTTTCACAAGCCCCAAGGGCTGGCACAAAAGCACAATTTTTATATTTCTATCAGTGCAAAATCCAGGGCCCAGAAATATACATTTATGTGACCAACACTTGTTACTCAAGAACAACCAGATGTGTGCTTTGCCTGACCAGACACTTTTCTGCCCTTGCCTCAGGCTTATTTCCCTGAAGCAAATGGTATAAGAGGATCCTGCATCCCACAGATAAACCATTATCCTTCTTCCTGTTCTTCATCCTTCCCAAATTACCCAATTCTAATCATGGCCTTACTGAATACATTCAATTACACACAATTATTCAAATATTATTTATATGAATAATTTCCAGAGTATTTCAATTGCAAATATTACAGGATGTGCAATTCATTCCTCAGCACAGGCACTGAACTTTAACCAGACCACCACAAACTTCAATATCATCTGTTACTGCTCCTGCTGTACCAAAAAATAGAATCTCCAAATCAGAAACCTGAAAGAGAAAAATCTGATTCAAACCCAACCCTTCCTCACAGGTCCTGTCTGCACACCCTTCCATCCCATAGAGTGAATGCACACTCTGCCATCCTGGAGCCAGTTCACCAAGAGTGAAGATTTGGAAATCCAGACCAAAAATATCATCTTCCACATACATGTAAAACTTTCCATTTTGTACATAGATTATCCAAAACATTCCCCTTTGTCACTATAGAGAGTGAAGACAGTCAATTTTTATCATTTTTTCCTCAGCATTTTGAGAAAATAAAACTATCTTCATGCTGGGAAGGGAGAAGAGTGGAATTGAATATGCTACAATACAGAGAATTCAGGGGTTTTAGTACACAATCCTTGAAAATATATTTCCTTCCCCAGCTTTACACAAGGATGCAAAGACAAGCTTGCCAACCAGCTTCTTGCAGATATTAGTGGCAGGGGATTGTGCTCATGGCTGGCAATCCCTCTGAGGATGAATATTTAGCAGGATTTGCCACTACTTTTTGGTTCCTTTGTGAAGACCAGCATGAACTTTCCAACAACATGCACACACTGCTCAAGCTCTGCAACCTGATTTAGCTTCTTATTAGGATTTTATGGCCTCTATACCCACACAGAATCTTGCCCACTATTTTCCTGTAGCTGCTTTACTGCCTCCTTCCATCTGAGGAATTTTCTGGAAAAATAGGAAGTTGTATTTCCAAACTTATTTTTTCCTGAAGGCACAAAGTCTAAGGCTCAACAGCAACAGCCAGGTGTTATTTCTTTCCACCTCACTGCTCTGCAAAGTACAGTTTTGTCCTTTTACTACAAAAAAGTTAGATAGATCTGGGTGTTTGAAAGACAGAGCTTAAAAAGTTAAGTACTGGGTATCTATTCAAACAATAGAAAACCAAACAAGCAAATCAACACATTCCAATGGCCTAAATTCGTAATTCTCAAGCAATAAAAATCTCTTTTCAGCTTTAGTGAAAATTCACTTGTTAAGGCTTGTGGGATCACGCCTGCAGAAGTGTAATTAACGCTTACTGAGAATCTATCAGTGGTTGAATTCCAACTAAATATTCCATCACCCATTGGTCCTGCTGCAGAAGCTCTTCTCTATGAAATTTTTTTCCATCTAGGATTGCAGAACTTGGAAATGTCCTCGATTTTGCATATTGAAATTAATTTTTTCCTTTTTTTTGTTCTTCTCATGAAAGCTTCAGACTTCAGTGAAGACAGAAGTTTTCTGTGAAGTTGCACATCATTTCAAGTGTGATTATGTCTTCAGAGTAGAAAAGAGTGAAATCCTATACAAGCTCAGAAGATGAAGGAAGAGCAGAACACACATCTGTACAACTTCCAATGAGGCTCAGAGGTCTTAAAAACACATCCTCATCTCTCCTTAGAGGAGAAATGTGGCTGTGAAGCCTGAAGAAGAAAACAACCAGAAGGGAACATTGATAGGAGAGAGAAGTATTCTGCCTCTGTTGAACAAAGGAATTTCAACTGAAACAAGAAAAAGTCCTTAGGTAATAAATAATAACTTCTCAGACTAAGCAAAGTACTTAAAGAGTGAGTGGAAGAGTCTAATAGATCTTGAAAGACAAGATTCTGGAAGACAGGGTGACATTTTGAGACCTAGTCTAGGTCTAGAGTTCCACAGGGAAATCTTATTTTACCTTTCCTTTGCAGTAGCCTGAGGTCTGGCAGACATCGGTTCTGTATCAGATTTGTACAGTTCCCACAAGTTCTATGATCAGAGGGAACATTCTCCTTACACCTCCTAAGAGAAGTTCTGTGGCCCTCCTTAAGTTAGCCTCCAAACTCACAGAATTTAGCTCCAAATACACGTCATTCAGATTGAAATATGATTTGTTTTCCAGTTGTTATACTAGCATAAAAAATAATAAATTATTGCAGGAGCTGTCATATAAAATATAAAAATCTTGAGCAGTGTCAAAATATACCTTTTCTCAATTTTTTAGAATTCATCTCAACCTTCTTCCTGCCAAGACTGAGACGCTTTTACTCAATATTAATTTACTACTTGCTTTGGATGACAAAAAAAATTAAATCCCCCACAACACAATTTCTCCCACAAAAAGGATGTTCTCCTTCTGTACAAACGTTCTCTAGTTCCCACAAGAGTTGTTATTCAGCTGTTAAAATAATATCTTAATTGTTGTTAACTCTGTCCTGCTCATATAAACATTTTGGGATTGTAGTAAAGCTCTTATTATGCTGACCATGTCCTTTGACTGTGACCATACACCTGTATGAGAACCTGAAATATGGCTCTTCCTCACCTAACCTTTCTCTGCCAGAGACAGAAGTGACAACCAAACACTAAATGATCATTTCCAGGTTGTTTTCATTGTGGGAGCACAGAAATGGATATAAATCAGTCCACAACCCCATTAATTTTGTTCCTTGTACCTCTGCTGGTTTCATTTTGTCTCATTTTTACCATCCTGGCTTTTGACTGCAATCCCTGAGAGCTGTAATCCAGGGGGCTGGCTGGCGCCGGAGCCTTTGGAATGATGCTCTGCTTCCAGTCCATCCCTGTGTCTGCACCACTCACACAATCCCCTGGCAAGGCGCAGCAGGGAGCTTCTGTGACCATTGATCATTTTAGTTGCTATTTTTTGAACGCTGACACAACAACACCAGATCATTTCTTTTATTTGTGTGTGACCACAGGGCCAGTTTGATGGCACAAAGAAGGAAGAAGCTTTTCTCACCCCTGTGTGTGTCTAACAGTTTGTCTGCCACTTTACACTCTAAAAACAAAGCAACACCAAGAAAAAGCTGCTCAAATTTATCAACACAGTGTGGATGAATTGATACTGGTGTTTTCAAAAGGAGCTAAACGCAATTAAGTACTTGAAACAGTGAAATTCAGCATCTGCCTTTAAAAATACTGCTGCAAACAGCATCCTCACCTTCTAATGTTACAGATGTTTAAGGAACTGAGCTTAAGGATGGTATGAAGAAGATAAAGCTGTTTGTATAACATACATTTAATGTTTGCATTTCTGTATGGCTGAGGACCATTCAGAGCCTATACAGATGAAATAAAAAGATGGTCCCTGCCAAGAGCTAACAAATGAGCAAACAGAACAGAAATAGAGAAAGCCAGTTCTAAACCCACATCAGATGCCAAGGGGCTGCCTCAGCAGCAGCAGGTGACCACACAGGGGTTTTGAAAGCATTGCAGCAAAACAGAGTTTTAGAAGACAAATTTGTTTCAAAAGTGGAATGTGAAAGAGGACCAAGACGTGCCTTTGAGGTGAGCATGGAAATCTTTTCCCCAGTGATGAGGGAAAAGCAGAAAGTTGTTTCCTCATAATATTAACAGCTGGGAGATAGGGGCTGGCATCTGAGGCTGATCAGATATGGGAGCCTTTGGATACCAGCCTTGAGATAAGGGTTAAGGCAAAGAGAGGCTGCAAATAGCTTTAAAAAAAAAACCTGAGAGATTTGATTTGATGTGATAAAGAGAAAGGCAAAGAAGAAATGTAAAAAGAGAGCAGAGACATGGTCCATGGAGCAGATAAGGTAAAAAGATCTTGGCAAAAGAATGAGCATGAGCATCAAGGGGAAATAAAGGGACGTTGCTTCATTTTATATACAAACCTCCTTGAGAATGTTACCTGCAAGGATGCTTAGGAACAAGCTGTATATTCCAGGGCTATTATACAGAAAGAACCTGAGAATTCAAGATAAGTATGACTATAAGAATTTAGGAAAAAATGCGGGGAAAAAAGCTATAAAACATTCATTTTTGCAACAAGCACTGTAGATTTCTCTTACAACACACGGCCTCTTTCTCTGCCTTTTCCATTAAGTCATAGTTAAATCTGAATCTGTAACTGTTGCCTTGGGATGGAGTATTGTGTTCACATGAAGAAAACATCTTAAAGTTCGTTTTTTATTTCAGCTTGAAGTATAATTATGCACACAGCACAGGTGAGGCAAAAAAGCTCTAGGGAAAGGAGAACAGGAGCAAGGAAAGATAGATCTGGCTGCCTGATGAATATTTCTTCACTGCCTCATCAAGGATACAAACTGGTACCTGTGTTTTCATTCATCTCCAAAGAAATTCCTATTTGAAACTAAGAATTTCCTTATGAAACGTTAAAAAGGCAGTAAGAAACGCTCCCCCACACAAAATAGCATGTGAACCAGAGAGAAGGGGAGGAGAAATTACAAACAATTCACACAAGCCAGGAAAATCTCCTGCTGGGCACCCGCAAGGACAGCCCTGTGTGTTCCCAGGGCTTTTGCTTCCCAACCTCCTCACGCTCCCTGCCACAGCAGCAGGGCATGGCCAGGGTTATTCTGACACTGAAGGGCTGGGAAGGCAAAAAGCAGCAGATATTTCTTTATGTAGCACTTGGGGCACTGCTGTGTCCTCTGCAGGCACTAATTACACCCCTGGTGAGGATGCAACAGGGTTTTCAGGGGAAGAGTTAAAGTCAGTAATGGGGTTTATCCACATGAAGCCACAGACACATATGCTCGGAATAAAGGCGGTGACCACCTCTCCAGGGACGGAATTTCCATTGCCTTAACCTAAATCATCCTTGTCGTGCAAGAGGCAATTTTTGTAAAACAAGAACAAACAAAATACAGACAAAGCACCCCAGGGCCTCTGCTGCAGTTGGCACCTCAATGAAGCCAAAACTAGAGCATAAACTGATGCAGAATAAATAAATAAGAAGCTAGAATTCTACTCGAAAAAAATGAAGAATCAATTTAGCATTTCAAGCCCCCCCCCTCCCCCCCAAAAGAACAACATACTTTCCATATCTACTAAAATACTTTCTATACAAATTCACACTTAAAGGAACACTAGGTAATTTTTCATAATTTTTTTCACACGTGGTAGAGTTTAAAAGGAGTTTTAAATGTCTGTTAATGACTAAGATAATTTCTGCTTCATAATAAAATACTCATTTGAAAACGGGTTTACACTTTTTCTCCCCATGATCTAGAAATTGAGAATTAGATCATTTTTAGTTTCTTGAAAAGTAAAATTTAAATAGAGCAGTAAATTAGAAATGAAAAAAAAAAATATTTCAAAAGCAAAAATACTGCATTATGGAAATCCTGCAAATGAACACTGATAAATTGTTGAAATTCCAAATTTATATTTCTAAATGAGATGTTTAAAATTAGTACATGCTTACAGTAATCTCTTGTGAAAAAACCTTTTATTGACTTTGTTAGACTGACATTAATAGAGCTTAATTTAAATGATGCTTAAACCTGGATTTTAACATTGTCAGCACTATTGCCAAGATGAGAATTTCTGAAAAGTTAAGCTGTAATTTATGCATCTAAGAAAAAGCACAAAATTTTAGAAACCCCAGATGTTTTCACAGAAACTCTGTGTTGAAAGTGCCCTTGCTGTGTTGACACATTCTGAAAACTGGGAAACCTTGGTTCTCGAGCACGAGAGGAGATCTTTTGACAACACAGCCTGAAGGAGATTTCTGCTGTAACGTCTCTGAGGTGAAAAGACACATGAAGGAGGAATTTGACCCTGCTGTGTCTAAGAAATATCGCTATCAGCTTTATCACAAACAGGCAAAACCATCACAGAGTGAGGCTGCTCACTGCTTTCCATAAGGAAACAATTCATGTCTTCTGTTTGAAAGCCTTGGCCAATAGAAATACCAGAGCTAACAAGAGGTCTGCAGGAAGATGTGCATTAGCTTCAGTCATGGAAAAAAATCACCTAGATGACATCTAATCATAAGATGTGTTTAAAAATAGAATGCAAAAGCTGACAAACAGTAGATCTGCAGGCCAGAGCCTCATTCTTTCTTGTTCTATTTCAGTAGGAAAAGTAGAACTAAAACCATTTGGAAAAGTAAATCACAGCAAGATACAGATGTTGGGATCTCTAGTTGGTAGTGACAGTTTTGATCAATTAATCAATTGATTTCCAGACCAGAAGAAACAGTTTGACCACCAGCAAATCTGAAAGAGCAGCTACTTACGAACACCAGCAAACCCATTGCTGAAGGCAAGACATGAGAGATGTCTCTGAAGCAGTCTCTGGCAGCTCATGGGCACCAGAAGGAAACAGAGGAAAGCAAGGTCAATGTAAAGGCCAGTTTCTGATTTCTCCCTTTTCAGTTCCTCACAAAGGAAACCAAAGGATGCAACTTGCAGGATTTTAATATCAGACCATAGGCTTGTATGGTCCTGGCTGCAATCCATCAAGCAGGTCCCCCTACGAGCACCATGACATCCATCAAAGCAGCTGATGGTCTGAGGAGTAGACATTTAATATCGAATGGCTACTCAATGTCAAAACTGCAGCTTTATTTTTTCCCTGCTGCCCTTTTTAAATCGTTCAGACCTTAAAGTTACATATGGAAAAAAAACCCACCACTGCAAAAAGCCATCACTGCTAAAAGCGACAGACTGTAGCTAAAGTACTTTAATTTCATATTGCCTAAATGGGCAAGAGGAGGAAAAACCATTTGGGGAGATGCCTCTTGCCTTTTACTGGTGTATTTTTATTTCAGGGCTGCACAAATCCCAAACAGCTTCATCAGAATAATTTGGCACAAACCTGACACTGAGTGCACAAAGCCAGGCCACAGCACTCTCTGCAGGCAGCACCAACAGCAGCACACCCTCAGCACCTCCTGACCAGGCTCCAATGTTTTCTCCATGCTCAAGCTGAGTTATTTTATCCACTCTTTGATCTGTTCCTGGTAACATCACCCACCCTCCCAGCAGCCCTTTTTGTGTTCCTTTGTTGACAAGGATGATGGTAGCATTAACCTTTTACCAAAAGTAAAGAAATTGTCTTGCTAAGAAATGCCTTGGCAGGATTTGTCTCCTTCTGCCCTTTCTTCATGATTTATGATTTCAGACATGGTTCATGCTGTGAGGGTTGAGAGCCTGTTTACACACTATTCTGTTCAGCTACACAATTCCACTTGCTCAAATCTTCCTTTAACATGAAGTGAAATTTGAAGATTTTATTTAAGTAAACTTGCAGCATTCCCGACAGGACTTTCAAAAGCCTTGCAAAACACTATAGTTACCTCTGGAAGAGACTCGTTTTTCTTTTATACTCATCCTTTATTATTTTCAGAAAGCCAAGGACTCATAGGAAACCTATATATATTTTTAGCACTATCAGAGTTAAAAGAGGAAGAAAAAAAAACAACCCAGACACTTGTTACCTTGAAATAAAGCAGGAAATTAATTAAAGCCTCAATTACAATTGGCATTTCTGATTCTGCTGCTGCAGGAGGCCAACTTGCCAAAACTGGCAAAACAGGACCCCCTAGAGAGAGGCTCTGAACTGCACTTCATTAATAATTTCATCATCATCATCAAAATAGTTCTAGTTAAACTCAGTATTTAGTGATTAAATGTTACACATTAAAGGTTGAATATTCACAGAAATCCAGTTCAGACTATTTGTGTGTGTGCAACTTCCTACACAAGTGTTGCACCAAGTGCAGGGACTGGATCATATGCATTCACATTTGAATATTAAGGCTGAGATAAATCACTGCAAAACACAAGATTCCACCCTTATTTCTGCACATTGGAAAGCCCATGGGTGCTTTATTTGCAAAAATTACTGCTACAATAATGTCATGTGGAACATGTGCACATGAATCTGTGCATAACAATCACACACATCTACAGGTGCAGATTTTTAAACTTCATTTTCCAGCTTCATTGCTGGAAAACTGGCCAACTTTTAGGTTATTCCTGAAAAGACTGAAACTTTATTTACATTTTCTTCCTTCGGGGAGATGACATTGACAGAGAACGAGGGACTTCTTTTTCAGAGAGTACTGGAGTCAGAGTGGATGAAAGCCTGAGGAAACTACTGTGCCTCACAACCAGGCTTTGTAATGAGAGAAGCTTAGATGTTCCTGTTACCAAGAATAAGTACCATATGTCATGAGGTCTTGTACCTATGTGTATCCATCTATTGCTCTCAGGTACTTCAGCACTATCTCACTAGAAGCTGTGAAAGTACTTCACAACCTTCCCCGTAGTTAACTTCACATCTCCCTCAACTCTCCATTATCCAGGCCAGGGAGGGAGGCAAGGGTTAGGACAAAGGGTCAGACAAAAGGAAAACACTGACAATGCAAAAAATTTGAGTAGCGAGACACTCAGGGAGGGCATAGCGAGGAAAAGGGAGAAAAATAAAGATGGGCATCACTGCTGAGCCCGGCAAAGTGCGATTTCCACATCATCACTCACTCAGCATCTAAGTTTACCTGGCAAATAACACACCCAGCATAGGAGGGTCTGTTACTTTGCAAGAAAAACTGGCTCCTCAAGACACAGTATTGATGTTTCTGTATCCAGCCTCTGGAGTGGCTCCACAGCCTGACACCCAAGAGCTGATGCTGTGCTCAACTTGCAAAGTCTGGAGTGCAGCACAGTGGAGGACCTGTCCAACATCACCTAAAGGTCTGGAACAAAACTGGAACTTAACCCAGAAGCCCAGATCCTTGGGCTTCTCCACTGCAGAACCACAGCTATTGCTCCTCAAAACAAAGAGCTGATTTACACCAAATCAGTATCAAAAAAAAGTAACGGATCAAGCAAATCCTCAAGGCTTGTGTGAGACAATTTTACATAGACATAGTGGCAAAAGCAGGCAAATGAATGGTCAGTGGTCATAAGAAAAGGTGCATTATCCTATGCTTCACCTAAAGATATTCTGATTTTCTGTTAAAAAATAACAAAATCTAATGGACTTTTCAGAGTTTGGAACTGATATAGTCTAAATTCCCTCACTTGTACTCTTGGGTCCAGCAGCCATGAAAAAAGAGCAGCTCCTCAGGTCTTAACTGACATCTGGTGGCAAACTCGACATTTTCTGATACATAAGGCTTTGTAAATTTGAGAAGGTTCAAAAATGAAATAAAGGATTTATTATGACATCCTCATAGGTGGGGTTTTTTTGGAATTGGAAGAGGAAATATATACTTTTCATGCACTTTCTGGTAATTCCACATCTGGGCCTGCTCATCAGGCACAACTCCAGCTATGAAAGCTGACAGCGCTAAGTGTGCATGAGCTATCATATATCAAAATATATAAAGGAACCATTTAATTTATAACAATTAAATTTCTAATGCAACTAACCAACTGAGCTTTCTCAATCCATTTATTCTTCAAAATCAGTAATTCATATGTTTTATGTGACAGAAAAAGATAGCTACACACCCATAGCTGATAGTCTACCTTTTTTCCTTTGATGACTGTAACAGTATTAAAGACATGCAAATAATTTGAAGTGACTTTTTCAAGGCTAGCACAGTGCTTAAATATGCTTCCGTGTGTCAACCACCTGCCAAAACTTTAGCTGAATCAAGCAGTTCCAGATCATTGGAACTCTAATTATTATAAGCACAAGTGGCTTTTGGAATAGCAGCGAGCTCTACATGACAGTGTTGGCAAGCACTCTCCAGGCAAATGAATTAAACTCCACTTGCTGATCCTGATTGCAAGATCATTCACCATTTTCAGATCGTTTGGTTTCACAGGAAATTAGTCCTAGTGTGGAATGTTTCCAGCATGAGAGGCGTGTTTTAGAAAAAAGAAACAAAGACAATATATTCAAATCAGGTAAAGACACAAGGTTTTTCACTCTTTATGCCCATGTGATAACAAGAAACTGAGTTGCTGCCCTAGAGAAGCTGCATTTAGTTATAATGCAATAAGCAATTTTTGCTGCCTATTCCTTGCCTATTACAAATGCAAAGTAGGACACATTAGCTGAAAACACCTTTGGTAGTTTGTGGTCCCCTCTCTATTAACACTACTCACACTGTGTGACAGGAAAGCAACTGTAACATAAACAGCTCAGGTTTTGCCTCTCCATTGTGATTAAATCTTTATTCTGCCATCGGGTGTTTTCAGGCCACAGTGGTTTGTTGGGTCATGACTTACCTTGCCTGCTAAACAAGAGGTAATTCCCAACACAACAGCAAGATTGAAGGCAATTTTCAAAGGATGCCAGGATGGAGATAATTTAGAATTCCTCAGATGTTTTCAACAATATTTGCAATTTCATCTGAGATGGCATTAGAAACAATACATACATATTACCCAATACAGCCAGAGATTTTTCAACTTGAGATGCTATTATAGCAAGAGATTTGTGTTCATTCAACAAGGATCACTACAAAATGATAAAACTCCGTGTATATTGAAAAGTAAATAGCAGATCAAGTTCAGGATAAAGTCCACAAAAGGAGATGTTGTCTTGCATTGCAATTAGCCAGACAACCCCACAGAGTTATCGTTGGAAGGAACCCATAAGGGCTCCAAAAGGATCATTGAGTCCAACTCCCTGCTCCTTGCAGGGCCAATTGATGTGGAATTTAATTCCTGTGTTGTTTCCAGCAGCTAAAGAACACTACACTTACAGTGTGCTATTAATGATCTGTATTGACAGTGGTGACACAGCTACAGTGGAAATTCTAAATCTGATTGGAGTTTTATTTCACTCCCAAATCAAAATGCTACACCAAGTATTGTGCTGTTCTGGGTTTATTCTTCAGAAAATTAAACACTTTCTTCTCTCCCCTGGAATTCTGAAGCTGTCACAAATCTCTCAGTAAGTTTCAGTTTTCAGACTATTAAACATACTGAAGGTTATTAAGTAGATGAAATCATCGAGTCTATTCTTAAAATAGTTCTGTACTGCAAATTAAGTGTTAAAAAACAATACCTTTTGTTGCTCAAGCAGCATTCCAGCACAGTATGGAAACTGCAAAGTGAAATTTTAAGTAGTTTTTGATTTGGTCATCCAATTTTAAAACACGGAGGTGTTATGGGGTGGGCAGTAAAATTACCAGATATTTTTCTTTATATCACAGCATGATTAAATAATCACATCAAGGGCTCCGCATTCCCCAGGAAAAATCCTACTTGTTGTGGACTAACGAGTGATGCAACTCTAAATCCTGGCTTACAGAAGAAGCAATGAAGTATTTTGTAAACCAGACTCAAACAAAAGGGAAATGAGCAAAGCAGATTGAGGAAACCAGTCATCAATAGTTGTTCTTCCTGCTGATGTAAGGGACTGCCCTTACTGAAAATCCACAGGTATCCTCTAGTTCACAGCATCACAGGACAAGGGACTTGCCTACTTGCAGGAAAACTCCAGTTCTTAGTGTGAATTTGAAAAGAATTATTTTTAATCGTCAACAAGCATCAATACACACTGAAAAGCAGGATGGTAGGTGGAAAACCACCAAGCTATGTCTAAATAACAGAAGAGACACCCAGGATTCTGCTTTGGGTACAGTTGAGGAAAGGTTGTTTTCCCCAGGGGCTCAGACACACTGGGGTGTTACTCAGTGTGTCAACAAAGGATATCAGCAGGAACGGGCCAGAGAAGCAGCAAACGTTTCCCAAACTCTCCTTAATTTTGCTTAATCAGTGAAGAGCAACAGGGACACGCTGACCCAGGGCTCTGCTTTCCTAGGCTGCCCATCCCAAAGCCACTCTGTTCAAACACTGCAGCTTCCGAAGCCCAGCAGCAGGTGACAGAGGGTTGTGTCTCCTGTGCCTGAATACAGACACTGCTTTAGTGGTTCCCAAGCGTTCCTCAAACTGATCCCAAGCAGGACAGCAGCGAGAAAGAAAAATCTCTCTCCAGTTTTGAGACAGAGAGGTTGGCACAGACCACAATTCATCTGCACAAACGTGCTTTATTCATGCATCTTTCATTCTGTGGTCGGTGTCTTCTGACATCCATCTGGTGAAAGAACCGAGGACGGTCTCGCTCCACTATAATAAAGTTCCGCTGTGCTAATCCCCCAGGAATGCAGCAATTATCTCCTACCAGACAGGTGTTAAACGCTGCCTTCCAAGAGATTATCCCATCCCCTCTCATCCCCTTCTGCCCTAGCTGTTCAAGGGACAACAGTAAATACAATTTACCACTATCTCAATAGGTAAAGAAGAGTCATTGGCTCCTGATACCATGACAGGGCTTCTGAGTAAAGCAAGGAAGAGCCAACTTCATTCCAGCTCAGTCCCTTACTTACAGCAAGATGAAAAAGAAATATTTTTCCATGGAAAGCTTTTAAAGTTTTTCTCATTTTTTTAAGATTTGTGTTATTTTCTTTGCCCTTTATTTCTCCTCCTATGTATCAGAACAGCAAAGTGGAAAAGAAGAGGGACTGAAATCACATACACCCAAAAAAAATAAGGGAAAAGTTGCAGAGAAATTATTTTTTTCAAATTTACAATAGTTTGTTTCAAATTTACAATACTAGCAACACAGAAACATTCATATTAAAAAAACATTATTAATATGCCATTCAACAAAACACTTGCATCTTCCTTTACCAATCAGTTTTTTAAGACAGATAGGAAAGAATTTCTTATTCAACTGTCGTTATAAATTTTCAAACTACAAGCCCTTTACTTAATTATAGGCTCTTGGGTCTCTTTTTTTTTTTTTTCCCCTTTTTTCCAGCAGAAATTATTTCAGTCCAATTCAGATGCTCTCATCCATCTCCCTGGTTCTTTTTCCCAGAGTGCAAACTTTCCATCAAGTAAGAACTTTAAGAAATTTCAAGAATTTTTCTTGAAATGCCTTGTCTCCATTGTATTTAACAATGCTTAAAAAGTAACAAGTGAAGGTGACAAATCAAAATCTCATTTAAGAGACAATCTCTGCTTTAGTTTGTGTTTGCCAGCCTTCCAAAACATTGTGAGAGATTTTCAGCCTCCAGAGTGCAGTGGAAATCCCCACCAGTATGACTTTGTTAATCCTAGTCCCCTATGGCCAAGTCTTTTAAGATAGTGGTTGTTGATTGCTAGTCAATCCCTTGCACTCAAGAATGATGAAGGAAAGGATTAGGATTGGAATCTGAGCCTGTGTCAGAAAAACAATTCTTGATATTAAAAAAGGCTTCGTGAGAAAGGAGACATCAAACTGAATATCTGAGTGCTGCTGTGCAGCCCCCTGCCATTAGAACGAGGAAAATGTCAGTATCAGAGTAACAACACATTCCAACAAACGTGCATTTGTAATGTTCTTATGGCATTAATGTTGTCTTCACCTACTCCATACAGCAGCCTAAACCAGGGATTAAGAACGTTGATGCTGCCAATTTGCTGCTCTCCAGCTCAGGCACATTATCATCTCACTATCAAACTGCTGCTTTAATGCTCGGCAAGCCGGCAGCAATCTAGCAGGGGAAATAAACACACAGGGAGAGGAGGAACAGTACAAACAGACCTGATCAGCTACAGAAAACATTACCAGCTCCTTTGGTGTGCTGGTAAACCCACCTTCTCACTGATGAGCATCCCTCCGAGAAGACCCTCAGAGTAAGGAAGCCTTGCCCTGCAGAAAACCCGCAAGAACCAACATTCCTTTCTGCTGTACAGCCCCTCCCTGTTCATCTGCCACAGGACCTCGTGGACAGCTACCAAAGTCTCAAGATGCTCCTTCATCTCCACCCCACCCTCTGCTCCCACAGAACAAGGCAGTTCTCCACCTTCCTCACTTTTACTGCCCAGAAAGGCTCTGACATGAATAAACCGATTCAGACAGTCCTTTACCGACTCCAGCCACTCCATCCCCCTGACTGAAATCAGGGGACAAAACAGAACATTTATCTGCCCATGTCCTTCACTGTCCCCACATGCAGCATCCACTGCTGAGGGATTGGACCAGTCGGGACCTGGATAGAGCAGGAAAATCGACAAGACAATGCAGAGGTGGCTGCAGAGCACCTTTCCTGCCAGCCCCAGAGGGCTGTTACAGTGGACTTTACAGCTCCTCTGCCCCCATCAAGATGAAGTTGTCTTTCCCACCATCTGGCACTGTCAAAATCAGCACAGGTTATGCACCAGCAGTTGTTTTGAACACTAAAAATTGGCACCCAAGGGAAGGTAGAGAACAAAAGACAGACAGGAGTGTTTCTGGATCTGCTCTCCTCTCACCTGTGCATACTAAACTGAAGCCATTGGGATTTATAGGGGAGCAAGACTGAGTCCAGGACCAGCCTCAGCAAAACTTAAAGACAGCAAAGTGAAGATAGTTTGGGTTTATGACTCTGTTCTTTCCCTCAAATAAAGCAGCTGTTTATGGGCCAGGTGCATAATCACAAGCTGCAGTTCTTACTCCCTTTGCAGAGCCCTTACCTGCAGACTATAAACAGAATTTTTGAGTAAGCAAGGTGCAATATAAGACTGACAAATACACAGCAGTGATCCCTCTGTGTGTCATTTCCCCATGTCATTCCCATGAAATACGTAAAATGAGAGCATCAGGATCATATTTGTACCCAGTTATACTCAGTAATGTTTCTTTTCTACTAGCTCAGCAGTACAGCTTCCTTGCATCCCTTCCATCCTTTTCTGGTGTTTATCTGCAATCCAAATGCTTTCCCAACTACATCTTCCCTGGGGATGTGCATTCAATCATAAGTATGTGTTTACTCCTTTTTGACCAGGACCTACTTTTGAATTAGTTGTGGCAATTTTTCTTGGCACTAGTACTGCTACTGCTGGAAGGATTCCCCATGGAAATGTTTTACTCATCTCTGCTTTGCCTCCCGGTGACAGGGAGAGTAATTTTATGTCCCTTATCTAGCCAAAATTTTTCCTTCTTTTATGAAACCAGATCTTGTAAAATTAAAGTGTCTTTCCTACAATGAAAAGACAGGATTGAGTTATCACTGATTTCACTTCCCTGCTCCTGCTGCCTTGACCTCCTGTCACCATGGGTACATGGAATTTTCCTTTTTCACCTGTAGCTTACATCTTTTACTGTTCTGAAATAATAATACAACAGTTTGCATTCAAAAATTTTGACCTTGCAGTCAGACTAGGAGAAAGGACCGAAGCAAGAGAATGTAGTGGGGTTGAAACTAAATAATCTTGAAGGTCCTTTCCAACCCAAACCATTCTATGATTCAAATCATTCCATAGCTGACCTTTAACATGAAACCTGTGGCCATGCAAGGTATCAACAGAGACATAATCACTTTAAATTCTCAGATGTCCAACAAAAGCAACTGTATGATATGTAAGACCCCATGAACATCTGAACTTTGTCATCAGTGAGGGAGAATGGATAATGCCGTGAGATTTACAAAGTCTCTTTCTTTGGAGAAACAGCAGACTAAAGAAGGGACAAGCACAGACCAAAATGAGGTCACAGTAAAACTGCAAAGTTCTGTGATTCCTCATGTTTTCTTAAAAATCAGAGCTTCCAAGTAACTACAAAAATGACACAGCAGATGATTTTCTGTAAAAACTTAAAAAGTTAAAATCAGGGGAAAGTTGAATATTACCTGATATTTTCATCAAGACACATTAAGCCATTCATACTTATTAGACTTTCATAACCCAAACTGAGTAGTTTCTAACATTTTCAAAAAATCTTACTTACAACCAAAGCAGCAAGGAACCTACCGTCACTTTTAACAACAAACTAAAGCTCTGATAACTCCCAAGAGACACTGACGTGCTTTCTTGCACCAAAACTGAATCACTAGGCAAATACTGATTTAGGACAAAATCCTTTATAAGAAAAGATTCTTCCTCTGCTTCCCTCACTCACAACTCTCATGACTCATTTTAGGATATACCTTAAAGCCATGGTTTTTGGTTTTCCCCTTCACCAAACTGGTGTGGCACTTACCAAATCTGTCTTTGCCACCGCTATGACTAAGCTTTTAATAGGAAACCTTGGCATTTATTTTCGGCCGGTGTAGGACATGTAATTAATTATATAGATTGGGTTTTTTACTTCACTACTACATGCTGGAGAACACTGATCCTATAAGCAAGCAAGATATTTCTGCAGGGAGCTGGAGAATCAATACCAACTACTAGAGGGTGGTCAGGGAAAAAAAGCTGCTATGCAGAATTAGAAAGCCAGTGGACAACCTGCCACATCCAACTACAACCCTTTTCTTCAGCTCCTGTGCTGTTTCTCCCCCCCCTGCACAGCTTCATCTGCAACTCTTCTGTCACCTCCACAAATTATTGCCTCCCATTTGCCCAGGAACAAGTGTTGTCTTTTNNTTTGGTACAATGACCAAAAATAGCTCAGAGGCTTCATTTTTATGCAAGTAACACAATTACACCTTTCAGACTGCTTATTATTGTATGGATTTCCTCTCCAAGCCAGCAACTGCCCCTACAGCAAGGCAATATACTCTTTTCCTTGCCAGAGGCTTCTGTGACCTGAGCTAGCACTCTGCAGGTTTTTAATTAACGCCCACACCAAGACTCACTAGACAACCCACTAGAACCCGTTCCCACTAAAGCAAGAAAACCTTGTGGTGAGGGAGAATTTGGGTTGGGCTGCTTGTGAGGAAACATGCGCTGACTGTGGCACAGTGAGAGGAATGAACAACAACATGGACAGGGAAGTGACCACAAGTGATCCAGAGAAAGATTCTACTGCTGCCCAGCCAGAGGAACCCAGGCACACAGAACCTTGGAGCCTGAGAGGTTCCTCACTTTTCCTTCACCACAGAAAGCAGGGGCAGAAGAACATTTCCACTCACACATTTCTACGCCACGGTGCACGTTAAGTGGCATCAGCACATGTTTGTTTTTATTACATTTGGATTTAATGGGCCATTTTTCTTGAGCTTGACATTATGGTTTAGACAAGCACACTAGTCAAGGTTAATCCCTGATCACTTCTCAGGAGGTGCATCTGTGGTAGATGCATTGCAACAAACATTATTCACAACTAGTATTTCAGCAAAAGAATTTTTAAGCAGCTCCACTAAAATAACATCCTACAAAACAACAGCAACTTCTCTTTTTGATAGAAGCACATGTAATTTTATTATCCAAAGTAGCCTACAACCTGCTGAGGACAATAGAGCTCACAAGGCTTTGATCAGAGCTTTGCTCATTTTTTCCATAATTTGAGCATGATTATATTAGGAATGCCTGGTATTAAACTTTAAGGATGCTGACGCGTGGTATATCCCTGACTCAGTATTATGTCAACCCCTGTATCTTCTCTCTTAGGAGGACTGAATCCTATGAAAGTCAACTTTGGTTCAGCACAACCAGCAAAGGCATTCACTAGAGGCTGAAAGAATAAAGATCTAGTTACAACTTACTGCCAAAAATCATATCAGAAATGTAATAGCATTGCCTTTAGATTAGCAATTTCAGTCCACAAGTACTGGGTGACACACTGTGTTATAAAGTTCTTGTCTAGAATTGATTTTTTTTTTAAGCATTCCATCTGTCCTGCCCATGACAAAGGTACGTCCCATGGCCTCTGAATATTTTCCAAATCATTACTGAAGACAAAAGGATAAGTGGATACAGCTTGTGTTCTGACTTCTATAGCACTTAATGACTTAATAAAACATTGAACAAATGAGGTGACCAGTTCAGGGCAGAGCTTGATAA
Organism: Serilophus lunatus; assembly: GCA_013399895.1. NCBI lineage: Eukaryota > Metazoa > Chordata > Aves > Passeriformes > Eurylaimidae > Serilophus > Serilophus lunatus. The sequence goes on from VXBA01002171.1 coordinate 1,909,936, forward strand.
AGCACACGATGCAGCATCAAAGCCCTCAAGAAATGCAGACAGAAGGACAAAGCAGCCACTGCAGACTAACCAAGAGTGTTAAACTGTATTAACTTTCTTAATAGAGTCTTGGGTTTAGCTTCCTCCTCTCTAGGGTTTGAAATAAGACTGATCATGGAAGTTCTTGTTCCAGACCAAGGAAGGGAGTTCCAGTCATCTTGTGCAGGAAATTCTGCTGGCTAATCCAGGCAGCTTGCCAAGCAATGGAAGGTTGGAGAAAATTCTCCCAGATAATCCAGTAGAACCAGGTCACAATTTTAAGAGTTGGACACTATCCCTAAAACTAAGGTGAGGAGCTTTACAGCTTTCTAAATGAATAAATGTAGTTTCCTACTCTCAAAGATTTGCCTTTAAAACCTTGTTCCAAAGTAGAAATCGCTCACATAGATTCTTTCAGAATCTGCCATGTATTCTGCGAGCACAGACTCCAGTGCAGGACCAAGGAGAAAATGTAGGAATAAGGCATTAAGTTGAAGCAATGACTAATTCAAGGATTGGTGGAAGAACAAGGATGCTCTGGGTGTGCCCCATGCACAGCATATTAACAGGGATTTTCAACATTGATATTCCTATTAAAGACTTCAAACATCTGTGATGAGAACTTTTCAAAAATCCCATACTGTGGGTGAAATCTTGGCCTCAGCAGAAGGAGAGCTTTGCATTTGTCCTCAGCCGATCAAGGATTGCCTGCTGTCTGCTCAGAATAGAGAAATCCATCTTTCTAAGCCACTTGGAATTTCTTTGTCAGACCTTTTGAGCTCTTAGCAACCTGTATTAGAATACCTTTGAAGTGCAGTTGAAGAATTAATTTGACTGCAACTGACTTTACTGGAGGAGTTGATCATCCTTTTTAGTTCTGTGAACTTTGGAGGAGCATCAAATATGAACCATCTCCATCCATGAAATTTGAGAACAAACTGCCTTTCAGGATGGCCATGGGCCAGCTCCAGTCACTCTGTATTTGACAGATGCAAGTAAAAATATACAGTGAGATCCACTGTTGGACCTACAGAGAGACTGAGTGACACAGCAATATATTTTAAATACAGGGCACTAAGATTTTGCAAGAACAAATGCATCTGTATGTGTGTGCACATACACACATATGTATGGAGGTGATGTTCTCCCTCTAGTAATTCTTTAAACTAACACCTTTAACAGGAAATAGTGGTAGTAAAGAAATCCGAAAGATAAGAAAAAAAACCCCTCCCTATATTCCCAGATGTCATTGTAACAACAACTGATATATTACAATTGTATGCACTTTTTAACTGCAAGTAAAATAACCATTACACTTGTAACATTTTATGTGCAAAGTTATTGGAGAGAAAGCAGCTTTGACAATATATATTTGAAAAATAGTTGCTCTTATTCAGAATTCATGAATGCAGCCTTCCTGCAATATATCAAGTCTATAGCCAGGCTTCCATCACATTTACTTTTTAGGCAACAGTCAAGCTGTAATTCTGTGCTTTGTACAAGAGAAAACTAAAATATACCCCACAAGGGTGGGGCCAGGCTATTGGCTGGTGGTAAAAACAGGGATCTAATTAAGGTTTTCCATCTGTTTCTCTTTAAGCCCTGAGATCCAGGGATCAGGGATGATGATTGGCCTGAACAGTCATTGCCACAAGTAAAGCACAAAATCCAGGAAATATGAATACTTTAACTACAAAAGATGAAAACTGTATCCACCTTAAATCTGCTTTGTCCAGTTGATATTGCCCTTTGCCTGACCAAAAAAAACCCAAATAAATTTAAAAAATGAAAATTCACAAGTATTGAGTAGAGATCAATAACCAGGGAATACAAACCCCCGGACAGATGCAACACAGTAATGCAACTTAAAATACAAGAAATCCTTCTACAAAAGGATTCATTAGATAATTGTTAATCGCATTATTAATATTATTATAAAGGCAAAAATTAAGGTTGATAAGTGTAAAACAGAGGTACTGAAATTTTAGGTCCTCCAAATTACGATGTCAGAGTAAAGGGGACTAACAATGGACTGGTTTGCAGGTTCATTTCTGTCCTACTGCTTGAATCCAGCCCACATGGATTCTGTTTTGAGTTTGTTCAGCACTAAAAGAGAAATTACTTTGGTAGCTGGAACTCCTGATCCCGAGCAAATAGACTCCTCTGATTAACTGGAAGACTTTAGTCCCTGAGAAGTTGCTACAGCAAATAATTAGAGTTACCTAATCTTTTTATATATGGTACACGCTTTAATTTTCATCTTACATTGGCAAACTGCTAGAGAAGGCAGCTGAGCAGACACACAGAATGACAGGTTTACTCTTGGTTTGGGACATCTGTTAAAGATGGACCCTCTACCCACAACACTGGAAGAATTCCCATAAAAACAAACTGATAGGTGATTGCAGCTTGCTCCTTACTCACATACTTTGCCATTCTGAGAAAGTGCAACCAGGTAATACCAGTGAAACAAAATTTAAAGTATTTTCCCTCCTTTGTTCCAGGTGGCATTCTGCTATTTGACTGTACAATTTATATCATATAGTTTCTATATGAAAATTCACTGATTTTCCTTTTACATTAAAAAAAAAGGCAGCACTATCTCCCCTTGCCCATTGGAGTCACTATATGGTCTTCTTATTGTGATATTGCACATGCAATTCAAAGAGTGCTGTGAACCTGGACACCTCCACTGTCTACCCAAGACATATCTCTGCACACCATATATATGTGTACACACACAATGCATGTGGAGGATTTGGAAGGAGTAATTCCCATTTTATTGATCATTTATGCCCACTTCCTCACTAAAAATAACATCAAGCATAACCTGTAAGTGTCAGCACATCACAGAAAGAGCCAGAACATTTGAATAGAGATGCTGCCCTCAGCTCCAGAGAAAAGGGACGTTCAGAGCTGTGACCTCAGTTAAAGATACTCTACTCTACTATCAATTACAGATCCTCACAGAAAGCTCATTGGAATTTTGCAGATCTATCCAAAGCATAATTCTCATATATACTAAAGGTTTTATCCCATTCCGCTGGCCACGTTATTTGTTCGTGACAATAGCACTGCCAGGGGAGGCTGAAGGAGAAATTAAGTTAAATGAAATTCAAACTGACAGGTTTCAGGTACTGTTACCCCCAGGTACACACAAGGAAAGGTGCACAGCTTCCAAACATTATCACTGGCAGCTGCTGTCCCACTTTCAAAACAAAGAAAAATTCTGGCTAGCATAAATCAGAGTGTCAGTAACTCTTTAAAAACAACAGAGGGGGAAAAAAAAGTTTCAAAATATGTGTTACATAAATAAAATATACAAGTGGAAGCTGCAAGTGCAGTATTGATCCCAGTTGTAAGCTGAGATGTAGAGAAGTGCAGAGCTGGCACTCACGGTTTTCTGAACTGACAATAAATCCCAGGTTTCCCAGCATCCAAATTACCATCCTGCATCTCTCCAGTTGGAGGGAAATCATTAATTAGGCTGGCTTCCTTACTCAGGAGGTAGAATTATTCCACAATGCCCTATGGCCAGCTCCTTATTTACAACTTGTGTGGGACCTTCTGCAAACTGATGGGTAAAAATCATCCCTCAGTAAATGCAACGTGGAGATGTAAAGCAGAGCCAAAGGAAGAGAAAGGTAAAATGGTCTAATAAATTTGTGGTGCAGCTGATTACTGATGCTGAAAAAAACAAAGGCTGCAAAGATACACATGAGTGCTTTTGGAATGTACAATAAATCCGAGTTTGTTTGCCACTGGAACCAAGAAGAGCCATTCAAATGTGGCACCAAGGGAACAGAGTTACAGGTATTTTCCAGTATGATTTCCTTTAAGGGGATTGGGAGGAAACCTGTTTGTTTTATGAATTCAGCTGGGAGAAGGACTAATATAACAATAGATCCTCTAGATAGTCCTGAAAACAGTGACTTGCCTGATGCACGTGTATTATAATGACAGTGTGTCAACTTTTTTTGGCCAGGAAAGCATTTTTTTTCATTTCTGTGTTAAACAGGTGTTCACTCCTCCTCTGCTACTTTAATGCAGTCAAAGCACCACCTCAGGAATCTGTCCTCCATTTATGGGACACATTTGTAGTATCTTCCCCCAAATATAGGAACAGCCAAGAGGAAAAAACCTTTCCTCTGGACTAAGTCTCTACTTGCTTAAGAGAAGTTTCAATCATTACACAGGCCTTAATTAGCATTTCACAAAGAGATAGTGACAGGTTACTTTGCTTTAGTGACAACAGCACAGATCAGGGCACTGCCTGGCTCAGATTTCCATCTGTGACAATCTGTAGGCAGCAATTAGTATTGCCAAGTGGAAATGGTCACACTCGGTATATTTAACACCTGCACTTCCTTGTGCCAGAAGTGTCAGTGCAATTTTTTTCTGAATGGATATAATTTTACAACTTAGAAAACATCTTCAAGTGGGTAACAGTGACTTCAATCCACACAACTATTCCAGAAGATTTTTGATCCTGTCAAAACTTGGACCAAGTCAATAAAGCACTTGCTCAACAAACCACAGGGGAAAACCCTACACTGGTGCTAAACTAGGACTGACTCCAAGGCTTTCTGCAGCAATAAGTGCCAAAAAAACCCCAACACAACAGAAAAATCTTCACTTATTACTGCTCAAGTCAAATGTACTGACTTTGCTCCACCTTTTCCCAGCATAAATATTCTACAAATATAATAACAGGACATCAACTCTTACTCCCACTAACTTCTCAGTCACTCAGTGACTGGAAATTAAAAGAATAAAGTTTTCAGGAATAAACAGCAAATAAAAATTAGAATTTAACATTCAAATATCAATACTGAGAAAATGCCCATAAGAAATTTCAGTTTTCCCATGTTTCCAAGGAAAGATAAAGCTTAACTTTCTAATACTTGCTCATATATGAAGATGCAGTAGCACTAATGGAAAATAAATACAGGTAATCCTGCTGCAGACCATTAATGGAATGATGAAAAGTCATTAACACACAAAAAAGTGAGGAGCTAACATAATTTGAGCATGATTGACATTTGGAAGAAAAATACCTATATACTATTTGCTCATTTCATTAAATTGTTTTAAAAAAATCTTAAGTATTTAATCCAAGTTTTCAGTCTCTGGTTCACGAATTACCCTTAAGTAACTTTATCTTCTGTGCTCTCACAGAGGAAAAAAACTTCAGAAAAGGCTGAGGGAAATGAGAAAAAAACCCTACAGGCAGTTAAAGGCTAATCAGTACTTTGTCCCTCACTGCAGCTTTCTGATTTTGGTAATCCAATACAGCCCTGGCATTATGTAAAGGTTGAGTGCACATCTTACTCACCTCTAAGGGAAGAGCTGGGCAAGAAATCCATATCCCAAACACCTGCTTTTTCATCCAAGACCTCCAGCAGCAGGAAACAGAAGTGTTTCAAATACCCAAGGACAGCACAGACACTTCCTAGACAAAGGATATCTTTTCAAGAAAAGTTCCCAACAAAGTGTTTTTTTCTTAGATTAGCAGCATTTCTATTCTGTTCCAACACTCATAACTTACCCTGGCTACACCAGAAGCACTGCCCTCCAGAAAATATTAATGCAAGTCAGGTGCCTGATCCATGTGTTTTCCATTAGGGAAAAATACTTCTTAGGAAGCCTTGATTAAGGTCTAGAAGCCCTTACACGTGTGGGCTGTGCTGAAAACCCTTGTCAAAGTATTGAAACCATGAGGCAGCTGAGCTGCTCCACTTGGGTGATAATCCAAGTGGAAAGAGAACATTCTAGACAAAATAATGTTCTTTTCCTCAGGGAAGGCCTATATTTGTTTTCCATATACTTATGGAAGAGATAAATGCAAAACATTTACCAAAAAAATAATCTTGATGGATTTAGGGAAATTATGAGCTTAAGAAGACAGAGGGTAATTAATATCAATAGAAAAAAAATGGAGGAAACTAGTTATGTGAGACACATACACTCATTAAATTAGCATTCCCTTTTCTATAAAAGCAGAACTTAGCAGGTTTGCACCATTAAGTTGTGCTTTTTTGAACACATCCATGAGATTCGATGTGTTGACTCAACACAGCAGAGACCTGAGGATCTGGCTGTGCTTTAGGGACTGTGGCTGAGCTGCAGTTCAGAGCAGCTTCCTGCACTCACAGCCACAAACGATCCCAGCCTGAGTTCCTAGGCTGTCTCCAGGAAAGAGATTTCTCCTATCCCAGATACTGCTTAAATTAAAGGAACCATTTCTACCCACCTCACTGGATTCTCAGCTGGTGCCAGTCAGCACAGCTGCTTTCATTTCAGTGTAACAACTACAGTTTACCTCCACCTGAGCCTGAGCTCTGCAGCTGATGGACCCATTTAATCTGCTTGGGGGATGATGTTATTTCAGAGAATAAAAGGCCTGAAAAGAAGTTTAAAAGTCTATGTATCTGCAAAAACTCCTAAAAGAGATCTGTTCTATCTTTAAACCTATGGGGACCTGAAATGCAGGAACTGAAAAGGGAAGGCAGCTACAATAAATATTTAATCCTAGAAGACTCTTTTGGCTTTAGTACAGATCTTGCCCATTAATATCAAAAAGCCACTGAAATTTGTTTGCTGTTAGTTCAAAGCCCCTTGGGTTCTGTGTAGGGCAACTGAAGGGCACAACTCAGATTTCACAGTCAAAGCATCAGAGGGAAAATACCTCCTGAACAAATCCCCCAGAGCAGACAGTGGCTGAACCTGCCCAGAGGAATCTCACCTCCCCCTGTGCACACCCCAAAAGCAGAGTTCCCTTCTCTGCTCCTGCCTGTTCCTGCTCTCCCCCTTTTGTTGGCATTTGCACTCATAAAAACACCACCAGGGCACATCAGGGCTGGTTTTCCACCCACAAATAAATGCCCAAGACCTAATGGTCAGAAGGGGAACTCTTGACAGGGCTGTGTCCTTCAGTGGCTGTGGAGTTCTATTCTGACCTGTGCCTGGATAGATAAATGGATAGATAGCTGGACATATCTCTGTTTGCCTATCCCAAAGCCTGTGCTATTGCAGCCCCACAGCAGAACAACCCCTTTCCTTTGCTTTCCCCAGTGTAAGGTTCCTATGGTTTTTCTCCCCCAGGAATCACCTTTGTGCTCCAGTGAAGCAGATTCTCAGGAGGAGCTCACTGTGTTTGCAAGACAGATTTCCTTTCAATTTTCATTCTTCTTCCACCTCTCTAAGAGGATGATGTAGGAAGCATTTAACTAAATAACTAAACTGTGATAGGGGTGGAACGGGTGACATTTCTGGCTTCTCTTCACAGCCACCTGTCAAGACTTAGGTTGCAGAGAATTACAAAACTCAAAGTAATAGTGGTTCAGTGTCCCTATAAGACAGAACTTCTCACTGTGACTGGCTCACTGTCAATTTGTAACCTGGAGCATGAAGTCTTTTAAATCTTCTGTAATTTCTGAACTGCAAGGGATTTGGGAATCTTATCAGTGAAGAAATAATATTGTTAAGGTTCCTTTCTTGCAAGTGTTTCAGGCTTCACATTACAGCTGCAAGTTCCTTGTGTTGGTTGGATTTGTCTAATGTTTTAGCCTCTCAAAAGTTGCAGAATAGAAGTTGTAAAGTTTGTGTGCTGTGGCAGCATGAGGCCCCTCAGTGCCCTGGGTTACAGCTGGATGGAGAGACATGCACAAACACTCTGTGACATTAATCAGCTTTATTAAAGGAGGGCAAAAGTTCTCAGCCAGAATAGCTAATAAAGGAAACTGTTGTGCAGTAGTATATGCTGTCCTGTCATGCTGATAAGAGCCTGTCTCATCTGATATCCCAGCTCCAGAAATGCCCTCTGATTCCTGACTCACAGGTGGGAAGTCTTTCCAGCTTGGCTGAGGCAACACTTGCTCACCTCTGTAATCCACTGTAGGATCCCTGCTTAAGCTATGCACGAGAAATGTTATAATTTCTGCTCTAAAGATATTTTCTATAACAACCTGAGCCTTTGTTTAAATCCATCCAATGACAGATGGTTTCCTGGGCCAGAACTCCCTCAGCTACACATTGTCTGTAAAGCACGGAGAGACCATGAGCTCTCCTCTCTTGGTTGCCTTAACACAAAGCCCTATTAAACTGAGCATTTCAGCCAGAATGCAAACCCAGGTGAGCTGTGGTGCTGATCCAAGGCATGCAAGTGAGATTAGTTGCTGTGAAATGCTACATATTATTTTTGCAGAGCGTCTTTAGTGTCTCCAAGCTATACCTGCCCTGACAAAAAGGATTACTGCACTTTAACTTATAGCTATGTTTACCACATCAGCACCTGAGCACGTGAATAATAACCTGTGGTGCTGCTGTAACCGTCCCAGTACAGCTGCAAATACATTTTCCTGCAGCTCATCAACTAAAATAAACATCCATATCTGTGGGGCTTGAGAAATGCAACATTCCAAACCTGATCTCGGGAATCAAAGCAGGAGCCCACAAACAGATGAGAATAAAATGCTAAGCACGTCATCTGAGCCAGGAAAAAGGTTATTATTAAATGTTTTCATATATATTTATATATATTTAATCTAGGAATGGGTTCAAAGTATTAATCAAAGCTATATTCTGGCTCGTCTCCCAGCATTGGTCACTGCAGTAATTTTATTCTGTGTACATGTGCAGAGAAAACACAAAAAGTCTTGGCATTTGAAAGACTGATAAAATTTAATTTGCAAGGTTGCCTGATAAACACTTCAAACATATCAAAATGCAGGGAAAAAAATTAAGCTTGACAAACAATATGGTTAAGGCACAGCAAAAGCAGCTCTGCCATGCAAATCCAGCCTGTCTGCTCACCACAAATGGCATATTCCAGAAACTTCAGGACCGACCCAGAGCACACAATGGCATTGGGAAGTCTCCAATTCCTTTTAACCAGCTGGGGAGCCAATTTTCAGGCAGCAGACCAAGAAGCTATTGAAATTATCCTGTACTAGAATCCTTGGGGGTTTTAATAGTTACTGCTTTATTCAAAGGAGGAGGAGGGGAAGAGACGTAACTGTCTTTAAAAAAACAGTTCCCAACAAGTGAGTAGAGGGTGTTGCTGCTGTGCTGGTGTTAAATGCTGTAATAAATTGAGGGTGATTTGATTTGACTTTCATGATAACTAAGGGAAATGAAAATAAAGTCTGCAGGAAATGCATCAATTCCTCACATAAATCAAAATAGAGTGATTGTTTCTGCAACAATAATATAGTTTGCCATAAACATTTCTATTGGGAAAGCATTATTGTACTATGATCACTGCAGCAAATGGCATTAGAAAATATTCATGTAGCAGTAGAAAAAGATTTTATGAACTCTGCAGTTAAGGATATAGGAATGGTGCCTGGGAGGAGGGGTGGGATTTGTCTGTGTGTGAGCACAGCACATGTAGCTGTGTACTGACATATTTCAAGTTAAAACATAGAAAGCAAACAAACAAAAGAAAACCCAAAAATGATAGCAAAAAAAAAAAAAGCAATGAGCAGATTTCTCTGTGGAACAAGAAGGGAATCAAAGAAAAAAATGTGAAAAGACATTAAGAAAATTCAGTCTTTAAAGTCTTCTGTCTTCATCTGTCCTTTTACAGAATAAAGAGAACTAACAGTTCTCTTCACTGATGATTTAGGCCTCCAGTCATTTTGCCTGGTTTGTTCTGAGTGTCTGCATAATGTGAAACTAATGAAATATCCTGAAAAGAAACAAACAAAATTGTTCAGACCCTACAGTTATGGAATAATTCTGTCAACCTTCAGAATTTCCAGGAGCAAAAGCTGGCCAATGTTTTTCTATTGCACATTACACACTGATTAACAAAGCCTTCTGCTCTGTATTTTTTTGCTTGGTTTAGAAATACGCAGGTATTTTATGAAGAAACCAATTATTTCAGAGCTGAAACATGAATAGAAAGAAAAGGACACTGCACAGACAAAACAGCAGTTTTCTGACTGGAAAAAATGGATCAGTTGGATGTCACCTGATGCTCACAAGGCCCAGAAATGTGGAGTTACTCCTACAGCCTGGAATAGCCATAAAACAGAGGATGGATTCTGTATGAATGACTGAAACCTGCTCCCAAAAGACCATTAATATTTTCTGCATGAAAATAGGTCTAATATAATAACCATCTTGGAAAAGAAGTATTTTCAAGAGAAGTAAAAGGAAATTCAGGCACACAGCTGTCATTCACATCAGTTTGCTGATTTTATCATTAACTCCATAGCACATGTGTTGCCCAACACAGAATAGAACCAGCAGCTCTGGAGAACTGGGATATTTGGGTGTGACATAACTGGGAGATGTTCACTTGCTGCATCTCTAGCAAAGACCAAAATCCCACCTCTTTTCAGTGAGCAAAACTCCCAAAGGCTCCCCTTTAACCAGGATTTCACAATAGGGCAGCAAGGAAAAACAGAATGATTTTATGATAAACTCTAATCACTGAAACCAATTAAACAAAATACAGACCACTTTATCACACCCCTCAAAAAAACACCCAATCAAACAGTGGGTTATCAAGAAAAATACAAAAAATAATAAATAGCATCTGTTGGATGTCAGGAAATTTATTCCTGATTTCATGAAGACATTTCCCAATCAAGTAGAAGTTTATCTGCCAACATGTGATCCAGACACACAGTAAAAAGTGTTAATACAATTCTGATTGAATGGACATAAAACATGCCTTTAATGTACTTAAAGCACTTTAGAATGACAGCTGTCCATTCTTCCTCCTGGACTGCAAATATTACAAAACACAAATTTAATGTTATTAATTTTATGTGATGCTGTTAATGTTGCTTAATTTTATTAAAGTTCTTTAATATTAAAAAAATTTAAAGGCTTCCTGAGTTTCAGAGTCCTACCCTGCCATATTCTTGGTTATTCACCTGTGTTAAAATGCTCTCCTTTTCCCAAATTTACTTTTTAATAATGTGACATGATTCCACTAATCTCTCCCCAAAAGAATTTACTTCCACAGATACCAATCTTTCTTTTCAGCAATCTCCATTACACCATTTCAAGCTGGAAAAGTCACTTTTTGTTTTCTGAGGTAAAAAAAAAAAAAAAAAAAA
>VXBA01002171.1:1921043-2007957 GCA_013399895.1 Serilophus lunatus
TTATGCTTAGACAGAAAATCATCCAAAAAAAGAGAAATAAACAAAAACGTGCCTGTAGCCCCATTTTAACTTCAAAACAATCAATTCCATTTTATCAATATTTCTTCAAAAATAAAAAGCTTTCCCAAATTATGACCTTCTGCTGCCTCACTCTCAGTTATGTCATGACTGACTTATAGCCTTGGGAAAAAAAGAAAAGCAGGTCATTACAGAAAAATTGGTAGAGCCTCAGTTGCAGCAGCACAATCAGTTGCTCCAGATCTTATTGTGACTAATAATCACATTATTTTGAATGAACAGGGGCAAAAGGCAGGTGGTGGAGAACATAACGCTGGTTTGGGATTATCAGTGCATGAACACTAGTACTGCATAATTTGGTAGAAACAAAATCTAAATTGTATGGATAAATTTATATCCTGTCCTTATTCTCTTGCCCTGACTGTGGGATATTGCTGTGACTTCATTCCAGTTTTGAAAACTGAAGAATCCAGGCTAAATAAAGGGAAAAACACAAAGCCTGAAGAGAAAACACCTGTGGTCTTTATTTGTGAGCTGTAACCATCAAGAGGGAGGTGGGGAAGCATTTCCTCCAATACAATCCCAGATAATGCAGTGTTCCTCCATTCCCAGGTACCAGGGTGTATCTCACCCCCTGCTCTCCATCTCTTCCACACTTTTTCTTTTCACTTACTAGTCCCTGCTTTGCTATAATTTAACAGCCTCGGGTTCAGAAACATTCACAAGGAGAGAAATCCTGGCTTCAGCTCAGCCTTCTCCAAGGAAAATAGGTGTCCCTCTGTTTCCAACCTGTCTTTGACAGTGGTGGAAGCAAAATCCAAGGAGAGCTCTGGGGGATGCTGGCCTTTGCCACCCTGCACACTCCAGCCCAGCCACAGCCAGGTGTGTGTATGTGTGTTCTCACCATGGAGATTTTTCAGCAAAAAATCCAGTTCAGTTAAAAGCAGACCAAATCCTGCCTCGTTTTTTTTCCTACTGAAATACCACTCGTGTCACCACTGCTCCAAAATATTTGTCAGTGTCAGCCAGGATGAAAAGCATTCCTCAGGATCAATAATAACAGCATCCATGGCGAGTCACAAATTAAAAGCCTCTTACCTCAGAAAAATCAAGGACCCGCTCTCTTCCACTCCTTCTTTCAACTCAGCCAAAGGGAATAATTCAAGGCCCAGGTGTGTGGTGCCTGGGAAAGGAAAGGAAATGGCTTGTTATATGAAGCAGGTGTTGAATATTGTCACAACTGAGGCCAAGTTAATAACATTCTAATGAGCAGGAATAAAGAGTCAAAAGCAATAAAAGAGGAGAAAATAATCTCTAGAGTAATCAAGCTGTACTTAATATACCTAGAGAGCAAAGGACATTATTGAATGAGGGAGAGGAGGGGTGCAGAGGGGGAAAGGTGTGGGCAGAGACTATTGGCTCCCAGTTTTTCCACTGAAAAATAGGGATAACTGTCACTCCCAAGGGCTGTAAACTGAAAATTTTGATAAAGTAGTGAATTCCCTAATACCAGCACACAGCATGTCTGTGAACCTGAATCCCCTGGTGTTAGGTGGCATAAACAAAAATAATTCAATATCCACTGTTTGTTTCCTTTGATGTTTTTTTTTTTTGCAACCAAACAGCTCCCAGAACCCAAACAAGCGTAAATGTACATCTTCACAGCCCTGTGTCTGAAATCCCTCCTGAAAATAAACAGTCAGGATGATGAACAAGGTACATGTGCAGAGGCTTCATATCATTACTGTCTGTGCACAAACTGAAGTAGGGATTATTTAGGTAAAATATCTTTTACATTAATTAATTTTTATTCACCCTAAAGACAAGTAATTTCTGTCTGTATGCAGGTATGAAGAAGGAAAATAAAACAAACAGGAAAGGAAGGCATTATTTGCCTAAACTGTGTAAGTGCTATTCTAAAGTACACACCCAACCCAAAATTACACCCCTTCTCACAAAGGATTATGGGGTTTGAGGATCTAAAAATATACAGAATCTCGGTGGATCTGAAAATTAAACTTGCTCTCCCTCACTGCTCTGTTACAGGCACATTATGGTCCACATGCCTCTAATTTTGGATGGAAACTTAGATTGTGGTGCACAATATATTCACCTGGAAGACAAACACCAAAACACATGCTTATCAAAAAAACCCTCCAATTTACAAATGCAGTGTTCTTAGAAACCTGGTTGCAAAGAATGGCCTGTGGACTTTGGTGACAGGTTTTAAGTCAATTTTGTTAAAATCCACAAGATAAATTCTGTGCCTTGCCTGCCTTTTATGCACTTCATGGACAAAAGTTCAATTTGTCATTAAAGCAAACATAACCCCTCCACACGGGTTCCCTGCAGGGTCACAGAATTATCTGCTCTGGTAGAGTAGCCAGTCATTTTCAAATACAGCATCATCCAAAAGCTATGGAAATCACTGGTGGTATTTCGTGGATTTGAGCTGGATCATGAACTATAAGAAAATATGTCTATTTTAAAAGTAGAAGGAAGGGAGGAGCAGAGAAGCTGTTGTCTGCCTTTGCTCCTTTTGTAACTCTCATATTTATATTGCAGTCAACAAATATCCTCATGTCTCAAGCTGGCAATGAAAAAGAACCATTTTCCCTGGTAAATATAAATTGGTCCTTCTTCCTTGTTGCAGGAAATTAATTTGATTTGTATGTTGTCTGAACAACTTGAACAATGTTAAAAAACTACAGCAGCCTTTCACTGGCATCCATATACCACCTGTTATAAAAGTTACACACTTTTGCAATAATTAATGGACTGAATATTTAGCATGTATATGTTTCAAACCTTTCTTTCAGCTCTGATTTCTCCAGAAACTCCTCAATGTATTGCTGGCAATAACAACAAAGGAACAACAGCACTGATTTAATTCTCTGGCTCCTGGCTACCATATAATATAAGATGACAGCTTTCCTTCTGTGCTATTTTAGTTCTTCATATCAACTGCCTGCACAAATCTTTAAGCTTTCTCCAGCCAGACCTTTGATGTCTGGAATACACATCTTCCTCAGAAACTTTAGGGAGAAGCCAAGGTGCCCAAAACTTCTGGAAATCAAGATATTGCATTTATCTTTGACCTTTCAGACTAATTCATTAGGTAAAAAACTGGAACCAAAGAGAAGCCACCCACATCCCTACAGAGCCAGCAGGGCAATATGAGCCTGTTCTTACACTCCCTGACCTGTCAGTGCACCAGTTCTGAAGCCTGACTGCCCATTTCATGTTGATTTCCCCATGGAAATGCCCAAATCTCAAATGTTCTACAAGTTAGGGAAGCAGTTTCAAGCCTTTGTTCCAAATGCTGTTGCTTCATTTTAGCTGGAAGGATCTGAAAATAAATTTAGATAAGGATTCTGGGTTCAGACAGCACCTGTTTGGACAGACAAGGCATGAAAAAACATGGATAATTTTCTTAACACTTAGGTCTTTGCCTCTTCTCAGTGAACTTTACTCTTGTGATCCAAAGTGTCATTATATTGCCATTATCACTAGAGCAGAATACTTCTTCATAATTGAAGAATGATTCAGGAACTAAGTGGTGGCATATTTTATCCTAACAACTTCTAAACATGCAAATGTACTCTACACATTCCTTTTCCAAGAAACTAGACAAAACGTGACAGTAAAACTATTTAAAGAGAAATGAATTCAAGGGGGGAAAAAAGCATTAAAATATACTGAAGGTAAATGTAATTGTTTTTAAACCCAATGTTTTTGTAAGATAAATTCAGTATTGGACAGGCTCTTTAAAAATCAATTTGCACTTGCTTCCTCTATAAAGATTTATCCCAGAGAAAAAAAAATCCATTAGTATTAAAGTGCTTAAAAACTTGGCAGACTATCTCCAAAGGCATCAATTTCTACTGCTAATTAACACTAATTATTCACTCAGCAGTTGTAAGTTGCATTCAGTCCCTGAGGGGGGACAAGGGATTTGTCTCCATTGTAGAGTGTTCAGTGTATTTGTTCCAAGAGATTTTTGTATTCAGGCATCAAAATAGTGTGGACTTGGAGATGTGCAGGACTTTCCTGTCTGTTACCAGGGGTGGATCAAGGGGGTTTTGTGCAGGATAGTCCATGCTGTCCCTCAATGTCCCGTTGCCTGAGGGATTTCATCTCTCCCGTTCCTCTGCCCTGTGGCACAGACTGGACCCCACGTGTTCCTCCAGTGTCCAAGAGGGTTTAATTCAGCATTTTTCTGATTGCTCAGGTTGAAGGTCTGGTGTCCAACCTGGCTGTTAAACAGCTCTGCAAAACCTGCCTTAGGACCACAGAGGCCACCACATCCCAGACCTTCACGACTTGGATTTGGATTCATATCAGATCCCCACATTCCTTGAAATTCCCTCTCTCAAGCACTCTGAGAAGCTCATAGGCTTGGACATCATCTAGGGATGATTCAACCTGTCTTTCCCAAGGTGAGTCAAGATGAAAACTGAAAAAGAAAAACATTATCTGTTTCTAGGAATGTTTATTTAGAAGCAGCAAATCACTTCATTCTTGTGATGTTAACCCAGACCAATTAAATTAGTATTCTCTAATTTAAAACTTTGTCTTTCTGATGGAAAACTAAAGTAAAATGAACATTTCATTCCCTCCTCTTAAAAAAAGTTGTGATGGTAAATAAACTCCTGTATTTTGGGGAGGGGAGGGAAATGGAGGGTTTAATAGGGTTTTTAAATATCCAAAGTTTTCGGGTTCCCTTTTTAATACCTCTCATATCCCTATATTTTGTTTCATAGCTAAGCAAAGAAAAATAAAAGAGAGATTCAAATTTCTTGGTGCAAACAGGAGAGAAAATGGGGCTGACTAGAAAAGCTGCTGAAAAGAATATTAATGCAGCATGATACCCCCTCTGCCCAAGACCAAGAGATAGATTCATGTGAGAGAGAGAAGCAATAAAGGGTCAGTAATAAAAGAAATATATCACTTGTAGAATTGACTAGGCTTTACTTGAGATTTATAATCCACTCTAACTGTAGTAATTTGTGACTCCTGGAGACAGACTGCCTATTACACATGATATTTTTGCAGTGCACCACCCAGGAATAAGACACATGAAATGCCTGAGCTTCTTGTTCTTCCCTTCTGTTCTTTTAAATAAAACTCTTTGTACCAGAATTTTTTATTTAATGACATTAACTACCAGTCAGTGGATGGCAAAAGCAGGCAGAAGGGGTTAAGTGACTTCCTCCAAAATTATGCAGCAAGTCAGCAAGTATATTTTCCTGATTCCTTGAGTTTCTTTAGTACATCCCAGCCTGGCTGAGCGAGGATCCAGAGTACCTGTCCTGGAGTTGTGCTGATTTACCTGCACAGAGGCACATTCCATACCTGAGCACCTGGAATGTTTTATCAGCTTGGACTCAGAGTTATGTTAATGCAGTAACAACTTCTGTTAAGCTTAGACTGAGGTGGGACAAGTTTATGTCTCCCTAGAACTTCTACAGGTCAAATATTGGTCAAATATTTAGAGGGTAAGCATCCTCTGCATTTGTCAGGACATTTTAAAACTCACATTCGCTGTTTATTCATAGGTTTAAGTACCTGTGGAGTCTGAATTTAAGAAGAAAATGAACAAATAAAATAGAGGTGAAAGAGCAGGGAGAATTCACAATTGCCAGTAAATGCTAAAAACATCATCAAGACTTGCAGAAATACAAGTGGTTCATGCCTTCATGTGGGTTTTACAAAGGAAGAGTTCAAAGGATCTGATACCTCAGTCTAATGCAGCTTGAGTTTAGGGTTTGTTTTGGCTTTTTCTCTTTGTTTTTTTTTGGTGGGTTTTTTTGTTTGGTGGGTTGGTTTGTTTTTTATTTTCCCCTCTTTAGGTCTCAGTTGTTCTACCAAATTTTTTAGAATAATCCCTGTTTTCCTCTTCCCCTTGGCTTAGAGGGAAGCATGTCTTGGCTTTTTAAAGAGTAATTATGGTGTTCTATTAATTGTTTCATTAATGGGAAAAGACCATAAGTGACTCTTGAGGGGTTTGAAAGTCCTTACTGAAGGAAAGTTGGAATAATAATTCCCTATAGACATCACTTTTTTTTGTGCATTCTGAGGGACTATTATTTAATTAAGAGAAGCCTGTACTTCTGTTTCTGGTCAGTGAGAATAAATTAAGATAATTAAATTCAAAATATTGCACTATTTGAACTGAGAGTTCCACTTTTGCAAACTGAAAGCAGAAATCTGTTGAGAACAGAAATAAGTCATAGGAAGTTGTTCTTCTGTCAGGTTTGCAACTTCTCTTTGATACACTAATACATTTTAATACATTTAATACATTAATACAGTTCCTTTAATACATTTAATTTCCTTTGAGAGACAGATTTCTGCACGTTTTGCCTTCCCAACAAATTCACCTCAATTATTTTAAAATTTCAATTAAAATCAATTAAAAGAACCTGGTTTTTAAACAGTGTTATCTACTCTATTGAGCAATCTAAAGGATTTGGTGAGGGACCAAGTAGTGAGACTTCATAGAGCCTCTGAGAGTAAAGTCACAATTTCATGTTTAGGGATAAGGAGAATTTCTCAAAAGAAAAAAAAGAAAAACAGAATTGGAGAGCACTACTTAAAATCAAAATAACAAATGCAAATTTACTTGCATTTTACTGACACAACTTGCAATTAAATAAATATTTTTGAGGACTCAATTAAAACCCAACTTAATTCCATGTGCGATAGCTTACATTTGGGATCCACAGATTCCTGGTATTTCTGTGGCAGAGGGTGAAGAATGGGCTCCTGAAAAGCCTTAAGCAGAGGGAGCTGTGTCCTGCAGCAGGTGAGGGTGGGGCCAGTGGTGCTGTTCCACACAACGTGGGTGTCACATGAGCCTGGACATGAAAACAGGCTCCAAATTGGCCTATTTGAAAGAAATAATGTTGATAAATACGCACAGATGGATGCAATGATGATTTATATGGCAGCTGAGAAAACAACCTTGTGTTTTCTGATTGTATAGTATTTTTTTGGCCAGGAAAACTACCTTTGTAAATGCTTACATTCCCTCAAAAATAAATGTTTTGGTGTTTCTCATAAAACTTTTTCTAAATGAAACATGCAAAGGTCCTTAAAAAATAAAAGAGCGATTCAAAGGACTGAATCCACAATGTTTACAGCAAGAATTTCATTAATCTGAGTATCTGAAAAAAAAAAGATCAATTCACCCAAATGGAAACAGATCCCATTCAGAGACTATGGAAATAGACTGAGGACACCAATTGACTTTACCAGGCTTTGACATTTGTCCCTAAATCTAAAAATAAATAAGGTGGCAAAATAAGAATGGAACCCCCAAAACTTGTTTCCTGCTCCAAAGCTGACATTGTGATTCATGTTGGGAACAATTCTACAGGAATTTGCACAAAGAGACAGTTTTAGCCTTTCAGTGAACATAATTCAGACTCAGTACCCAGAAATGGGCATCCCAGTCACCCAAAATTTTTTCTCAAAGTGTAACTAAAAGGAGCAACGTGCACCTTAAAACACAACAGAGATCTGCTTATGGTCCTTGTAGTTCTTCTCTTCTGGAGGCTCATAATGGCCAGTGGTGGTGGAGTAAAGATTTTTTAATTTCCACTGCATTTGTGGAGGAAAACGAAACTGCAGTTCCTACAGAACACCTGTGTTTATACTGAATCTTCAAAATGCTGTCAAAACAACTGCTATCATGTCATTATATGGAATTAAACTCCTCTGTGAGACTCCTAAAATTTTAACAGGGTCCTGAATTTGAGAAGAAAAAAGAAATCAGAAAATAATTTATCAGAAGGGAAATACTAAACCATGGAAGAGTATTTCAGGACACAATCCAAATGCCAATACAGGCAGTATTGCATCTGGGATCAATGATGAATTCTAATGTATGAGAAAAAAAGTGTTAATAAGGGCCAGCAAAAAGTCAAAAGTGATCTTTAAAGTATCTTTTAGTAAAGCTGACTCCAAACCATTCTCCTCCTCTTTCCTTTTTAACTTTTATTTTTATATATTATTATGTTATCATATAAAATATATTTATGATTTTATGAATAAATAGCAATAAATGACCTATTTTAGCTGTGTAGCAACTGAAAGAAATTAACCACTTTTTCCCTCAGCTGCAAAACATTTCAGGGCCTTATGTATGGACAGGAAAACTGCAACATCCCCAGGGAGAAAATCATAAAGATTATGGTAAAGAAGGGAATCAGCCATGGATCCAAGGCAAACATCAGCCATTGCCAACCTACTGCTCATGGGGCTCCAGCAGCTGCTGGTGCTGGCAGCAAACGTAGGAATTGGTTATTTGGCTTTTCCGAGCTCATCCATATTCATACCTTGTTTCCACAGAGCAAAATTTAGGTGCTTCTTGAAAATGCCCTTGGTGTCATCACCTCCTAAACCTTGCCAGGTAGTTCACTCCAAACATTTATTTCTTTTCAGACAGAAAAGATGCTCCCCTGTGTCTTAACTTCAATTTAAATTCCATTTGTGCTCTTTTGTCAAATTTTCCACATTGAGTTATGAATAATGCTGACATTAGCTCTGCCATTACAAGGTTTGAGCTCTTTAATTAGATTCCTTTATTCAACTTTTTTTCTGAGGTTGAGGTTTTCAACCAGTCTTCACTTGTTTAAAGCTGAAGGCAACAATGTCAATGCTCTACTCTCACCTTCCCCTTTTTTTTAAGCACCATCATATTCCTTCCAATGCACCTACTGGAATTGCCTCCTTTGGGCTGCCCACCCGCTGTGCAATGACAGAATTTACACTGTAATTCAGATTTCTTTGGATATACAGATTATAACATAACCTCAGTTCTGCGTGCCTAAAAGCCAGCTCTGATCTCAGGACACCCTTTTCTGTTGCTGTCCCAATCACAATGATGTTACACGGTGCAGAATTTGAATTCTGGATTTCTTTTGCTCCTTTTGTTTTCACCATCACTTCTGTTTCTCCTATTCCTAAGGTGACACCTTAAAGAAAGACATGGGCCAGGAAATATCACAGTGTTCCCGGGCCTTTAGAACCAGCTGCAGTTTGAGAAGGGCAAATAAAGATGCTTCTTATGTGAATATCACCAAGTACTCACGAGTCTTGTGGAGGATGCAATTACAAGTTCCCCTTTAAAATAAGTGGGTCCTGTTGCTTAACTCTGACAGAGAAACTGAGCCTTGACACTGAAGGACTCAGGGCTAATGAAGACAGAGTAATATCTGAAAGGGCAACTCTCCATCTCTGACTCATTTACCTCCTTGAAAACAGTTCACCTCTGAAAACACAAGTCCCATTTGCTGTACCTGCTGTCTCAGCACTGGGTTAGTATCCATTGGTGCCATTGCTTCTGGCTTTTATTCCTGGAAGTGAATTTTTGAAGCTCTTAGAACAAATCATTCTTGTCAAAGGGAAATTTCTCAAGGACATCTTAAGATGTAGACAGTAAGACATTCATGTCTCAGTGTGCTGGCAGTAATGCATGAAAATCTCTTTTTATGAAGAATATAACTGAGTAATTTAACCAGTCTGGCCATAAGCTCTGGCAAGACATTCCTCTACACTATTAACCCCCCAGTGGTTTATATCTTGGGAAGTGATGCTAAGACAAGATAATGTCCAGCCTGTAAAAGATTTGACGATAATGATTCTAAATGGTGACTATGAAGAAAAAATTCCTTAGGTAATTTGCTAAGTTTTAAAAAGATTTGGGAAGGAGCGGGGGAGGGGAAGGATAAACTATACTATCCATTGTTTTTTTATAATTGCAAAATTACTGAAGAAATGGTCTCAGTTTGTAGGAAAGATGTTATACCAAAAATCAAACTGCAGTATGCTGTCTATTTGAAAGCAACTTCTGAAGAAGAAATTAATTTTCCAATTCTATTAAGAGAATCCTTGACAGTTTGAGAGAAGGGGAAAAAAACCCAGTGTAAAATGATGTGCTAAATCCCCTCAGACAGGCATGAACAGCAGTGATAAGGGACAAACCACAGTTCTCCAGTAGAACCAAAGCAGCTGAAAGTGTGGTGTCATCCCTTCAGTGAGTGCTGTTTCCAGGATGGATGTTCCAAGTGGTGACACAAACCAGAGCTGGCAAGTGCAGCCCCTTTGGCAGCTTGAGAAGCCAGGTGGAAAAGCAGAATCTGTCTGTGTCCAGCAGCCTCGATATGTAAACCCATTTGTATTCATTATAACCCAATCCTGCTTCTTACCCGCCAGGACAGGAAATATATCCATCAAGGAGGAACAAAAGCCAGGTTGTGATTCCTCTCTACGGAAAGAGATGATGGGCCAAACTGTTTTTGTGACAGTGAATGGAATTGCAGTAACATCTCCAGAATGGACCCATTTGGAAAAAAGCTGATTTTCGCCCTTCACAAATAATCAGGTGTTACCCCGTCTTCAATGTAAGCCTCAGGAGATACTTATTTGGAGGAACATTGTGAGGAACAATGATGGAATGAATGAACAGAGACAGCCTGAGCTGCAGCAGTGGTGTTCAATAGGTAAATTACTGTGGAGGAGCTGGTGTTCAGCTCCCCTCAGCATCCAAGAAACTCTGTCCCTGTGTGTTGATTAGTTTGGACAGAAGCACATGTCTGCTCCTTGCAGTGCATCCTTGGATACACATAAAAGAAAACACTTTAATGTGTGTATTCCAGTTTCACATTTTCATCAAGCTTCAGAGGGACATATCCTATGATATTTAGCCAGGATTTATACAATTTTATAACAACAAAATATGAAGGATGCCTGGCACTGAATATTGCACCCATGAGAAAATATATGTATGGAGTGAGTACATGATGGAGAAAAGGAAAGTAAATGCAGTTCCCTAGCAGTGAAGGGAAGGAGAAACCATCCTCACACAGTCATTTTTTCCAGCTCCTCCAAAGCAAGGCCACTTCTTAAGTTGTATTTTACTGTGTCACTTTTTCGAAAGTTTTACTTAAAAATACAGTTTCTTCTTTTTTTCTTTTCTCCTTCTTTTCTCTCCTTTCCTTCTTCCCTTCTCCCCTCTCTTTCTGCTCAGCTGCATCTCAAAATATTGATCACTCAGCCAAATTTCAGTTGCTGAGCTGGAGTTCTCTAAACCCCAATAATTCCCTCAGGTTGTGTAACGTGCAGAGTTGATGTGACACTGAACAATAGGCTGTGTAAGGACTTAATGCACCTGCTCACAGCAACTGTTTATACCATGGGCTATTTCCTTGTAAATGTTTTTGTGGTTGAACACAGAAAAGAAGGTTTTGACTTTGTGATGGCTCCTGTGACAGCTCCCCAGCGTGGGGAGAACATGGGATCTGCTCTGGGAGGACAGCAGGGGAACAAGATACAACAGTGCAGGATGATATGGGCAGGGAAAAAGTGACACGGGAAGGAGGGACCTGTGATTTCTGCAGAAGATGTCTGAAAGAAGGAGATAGGAGACTCAAAACAAGGTTTACATCCACTGGAAAGAGGAAAAAAATAATTCAAGGCATGAAAGAAAAGATTGTGGCAGCCCAGGAAACTACTTGAGATTGCTGGGCTGAGAACAAAGCTGAAAAGAAGGACAGCTCCTGCAAAGCCACAAGGGGTGTACATAGGGAGATCAGTTTTCACATTGCTGATGTCTCACTTAGACATTTAACCTGTTTTTAAAGCTCATGATTCTGGGCTCTCTCCTAATTAGACCTGGCTCTAGAATTTGTAGACCCCTAATAGAGTTCCTGGTATATTTGCATGAAGGAAAAGAGACAAAGAGATCCAAAGCAAACCCCCATCCCCTCATGACAAGTTACAAAATAAAATTAAAATAAAGTCTCGAGATGTACAACTGATTTACTACCTGCAAAAATTTGCTTCCCATCACAAGCTCCTTAGGATAAACTGATAAAAATTTGTTAGGACTGACTTGCCCTGAAGGCACAGAGCTCAGCCCTGGGCACAAGCCATGGGAACCTCAGCCTGGGGCCATTCCTGAGCCTCCTGCCTGTCTCAAATTAGCACAGGCAGCTCATCCACAGCTTCCCCAATCAATCAGTTATGCACATAGTCCTCACACATCCAGGCAGAGCAGATTTGAAAGTATAATTGCCACAGCAAGACAACACAAACTGGAAACATTAACAAATCTTATTTTTTCACATCCCCCTTCTAATCGAGAACCTGAATAATTTACTATGGGTTGGCAGCTCTTGATTACATTTTTGCTCCTTTTTTAAATTGTCTGAATGAAATTTTAAGTAATTTAAGCAGCAAGTAAAGATGGCACATCTTAGTGTTCTGCTTGTGCAGGAAATAATACTCCAAGTGGCAGTTTTTAGCAGCCACAGGTTGGATTCTCCAGTATTTTTCTGCAAGGGGAGTGAAATTCCTGACTGGTCTTGGGTACAGGAAGGAAAACTGCTGATGGGAGTGAGGATTGCAGGGCTCAGTTGTCACAAAGAGAGAGTAATAATAATGTTTAAATCATGACAACTTGGCTGTATGTCAGTTTACTTTGTTGCTGGGTATAACCAGGATGAATTTTATGGAAAGACAGGACTCATTTTGCAGGACAATTAGCAAGGGGTCTAGTCTTCTATCTCTGCTAAGTTATACGGGAGTACATGTTATTATATAAATGAAATCTTTGTTATTACTGTTTATATAAGTTTAGACTGTGAATAAACTAGGCAGAAATCTTGGGGATACTCAGCTTGGCCAGAAAACACCTTACAACCAAGAAGCAGATTTCCTCAGGGTATTTCTAACACACATTACTGAAAAGTTGATCTGACACTTATTTTTTTACTTTTTTTTTTTCTCCTATATAGGAGACCCATTAAATAGGATGAAAGAAGTGCTCACTCTCTTACAGGTGAATTTTACTTTTTAGCTTCAAAGCCAGGGAATACAGAAAAGGTTGCAAGTGCTAAGCAGCTCCCCAAAATAGGTCCATTGCCCTTCACAGAAGGAGGAAATAGAAGATTGTAAGGGAATGAATGCTTGCAAGACCTTTGAGCAGTTTTAAACCCATTCTTCCAGATTCATCTCACATTCCAGGAAGAGTCTGGTTCATATTTTATCTTCTTCAGCAGGTCACACATCCATAATACACAGTCTTGAGGATTTCTGTAATCTAAATTGTCCTTCCACTTAAAGGGGAAATGCATAATGTGATCGATCTTTTTTTACCCTGTTAGAAATGGAACTGTGCAAGTACAAATAAATCATTTGTATGTGATGGTTCCAGAGCAAATGAGAAAAATATTCTCTTCTACCCATTATGTCTAAAATTTACAGGGTTTTAATGAATTAATGAAAATGGAGGGCAGAATCACTTAAGACTACTAAAGGCGCTTGAGGAATACCTGGCATGCTTTGTCCTTGCCATTACCTATTGATTAACAATGGCAGAATTTTGAGTCCAGGCTGAAAAACCCTCAACCCTCTCTTATGTAAATCACAGGGAATCAATGCCTCCTACAGCTGCACCATGAAACTAAACTGTGAGAGAATACAAATAAAGCCTGGGCAATTTCTAACAGCAAAAAATGATAATGGCAATACACTCCAAGACATGCATAAAGTGCTATTGAAAAATAAATTCTGGAGTCTGGATAAAACTGAAAAAGTACAGAGAAACTTATAAGGACTGGCTGAGGCCCCAACTCTTCACACAGTGAATTAATACCTGATGTCAGTATGGCCTTGCAAATTGCAGCTTCTTTATAATTTGCCCTCTTAGAGCACCTTTCATTGAATGGCTTCAAGGCTCATTATTGAAATGAGACTGCACAGCTATGGTTATGCCATAAGGCAGTTAAGAATTTCTTAAAAAAAAAAATAAAAAAGAAGTTTTATTGTTTCTCATTACCCTAACTAAGTTTAGGGCTCCTTTTAAAAAAAGGGAATGTGTTTTATTAGCAGGAAACTAAAAGTTTCAGAAAAAAAATTAGTATCTTTTGCTAACTACTTTTTTATGGAAGAAAAAATAATTGCCAAAGAAATCCCAACAGCAACCAAAGGATACAATCATAAAGCACTCTATGAGAGAACCTTGTCAAACTGCCCAAAGGGTTATTCCCATTTAGCACTCACAAGTTCCTTCAAATTATAAATTACACACAAGAGGTTAACCCAGGAAATCTGATTTAGTTATTACTTTTTTCTTACATAGAACAAATGAAAAGAAACATAGAAGAAATTAATCCATCACAAACTGAAGCATGTCAGCACAAAGCACTGACATTTCAACTCAACTGTGCAAATAAAAGGAGTGTTTAGGGAAGGAAGGAGCCGAGGACTGAGTGCTGAAGGAAAGGAGGTATTTATTACACACCCCCTCGTGCAATGCCAGAGCTGGTTAAGTGCCAAATGCCACTCTCTGTTCAGCTGGGTGTTAGTCAGGTTAAATTGAGCTGAGTTATGATAGCCACGAGCGGAATTTTTTTATGTAGTGCCATAGAAATCAGCTTCCAGAAAACTCTCACTCATCCACCTGCAGAGCAGCACAGCAGAGTAATCCTGGGGAGGCTGGGCAAGGCCATGATGGACTAAAGAGCCTTCAAATGCAGTTCCTGGAGCACATCGTGCTAGACCTCAACAGAATTTGGTGGGCAGAGCTTTCCACTGACTGTGAATTTCAAAATGAAGTTTTATCTTTTTGTCTCCCGAAGCGCAGTCATTCCAGCCTAATGAAGTATTTTCAGAATTCCTGGATCAATGAGAGTGGAAGATTTGCTGTGTGTCCCTTGTGAGGGACCCACACACTGAGATCTTGTCTTGCTCTCATTCCTGTTGGGCACAAGATGCTTGTGGCTACCACAGGCTCTGCTTTTTAAAACTAAACCTTGCAGCTTGATCCATAAAACACTGACAAATTTAAAGCTTCCTCAGGAGGGGCAGAGGAGGGGCAGACACTGAGGTCTGCACAGGGGGGACCAGGGCCAGGAGCCCAGGGAATGGGCTGGAGCTGTGTCAGGGCAGGGTCAGGGTGGATCTCAGGCCAAGGCTCTCCTTTGCCCAGAGGGGGGTTGGGCACTGCCCAGGCTCCCCAGGGCAGTGGGCACAGCCCCAAGGCTGCCAGAGCTGCAGGAGCTTATGGATGATCCTCTCAGGGACAGGGGGTGACCCTTCAGGATGGGCCTGTGCAGAGCCAGAAGATGGACTCTATGATCCCTGTGGGACTATTCCAGCTCAGCACGTTCTGTGATTGTGTGATTTTGTGGTTCTATGCCAGAAAATGGGAAGGAGATCACACCAGGCTGATGACTTTGTAATCACAGTGGCTGTGTCCCTCTCCTCCCAAATCCATAAATTGCAGAGAATCGCTGTGCACAGAACTAGATCACAAAGTAGAGAGGAGCTCAGAGCCTGCATGGGTGATGACAAAAATCCACAGCTGGCAGGAGTGATGGTGCTGAGTGTTTGTCTGCTTGGCTTTGGCAGAGCTTTCCTGCAGCCACTGCCTTTTGCCTGCAGTCCATTTTCTGAGGCGTATTGCAGAATGCCCTGGTCCTGAACACAGGTATTATTGCAGTTGAATTCCGGGTGATTCATTCTCACAAAACGGTAAACATCATTGAACTAACTTTTGAAGTATTCCAAAACTTCTCTCAGAGACCAGGACACGATATAGAGCTCACTGAAAGGACTCCCCCAGGCCCCACTCAGAGTCTCCCCCATGGCAGATATTGCTGCAAACAGCAGCTGCTTTGCCTCTCTCTGTATTATCCCAGCTATGAATCAGGCTGCTCTCACGAATCCAGGGATAATGAAACAAGGAACAATTAAGGTTCCAGAAGTACCATTTGGCACATATAAACTATAAGTAATTTTTTGAACATTGGTTTTCCCAGCTCCATGAAACTTCAATTCTTCCCTAGTGAAATTAGGTCAGTATAGAAACTGTGGAACAAGTTCTCCCAACAATTATATTCAATTTAGACTTGGGAACAGCAAGGTTTCTGATGGAAGAATGAAGTTGCTTGTATGTGTTTACAGGCAATTGTCAGTTTGAGTGACAGACATATGTGCTGGAGTGCTGTGAAGTGCTGTCACACTATGAAGCAGTTGCTTTGGAAAGATTTCATTTAAATGAGATCAAACTTCAAATAATGAGGGCAATTAGCAAGTAACCATTGTTTTCCTTCCAATTCTAGACCAGAATTAAATCTTGAAAAAATGGTCGTGTAGACCAAGGAGGAAAGAAGACTTTAATAACAACATCAAATTCAAATTTAGGAATAAAGGCACCCTATTCTCAGGGGAACTGTGAGTATTTTCTTATCAATTTGCTCAAATGAGACAATTATTGCACCTGGCAAGTTCTGTCTTCTGCCACATCTTGTCATCTGAAGGGGGACCACCCAATATGGGACATTTTTTGATCCAGTGGTGCAAGTCCTACAGGTAATGGAGGCAACATGAGCTATGAAATGAGCCTATGGCCAGAAATATGAAAACATACTGTGCCAGGAAATACAGAAATCTATGAAGATTGTTGAGGCATAGAGGGGCTGCGATCCTTCATCTTTTTTGTCAGTGAAAAGTAACTGACAACTGTTCTCAAATGCAGCAAAAGATCTGCAACTTTTAATGTTTTGCAGAGGGAATATACAGGAACAAAAGCAATTAGGTGTCACTGCAAGAGTCTTTTTCCTCTCATTAAATGTATCCAGGGAAAACCAGAGGAAGTACTGTTTTGCAAAGGAGGGTTTTTTTCTCCTTCAAAAACTGGTTGCTTTTTGCAGTTTTTCTTTTAAAACCATAGCGCCCAGCTGACTTTAGCTCAAATAGTTCATATATATACTGAATTTACTAAAATTAGAATATGTAAAAAGTCTTTCTAAACACGTGTTATGGAATTTGAAAAGCAGAAAAAAGAAGGGCTCTTTCAGCAAAACAAATTCTTATATTTGTGACTTAATTGGTCAGGAAAAAGAAAGAAAACAAAACCCACATATGAAAGGAGGGTTCAACAGCAAGTGACTGTTTTTCTATGTAAATCCTCTTTTTATAAGTTTTTTGTGCTTTCTAGTCATAGGGATTAAATACTTTCCAAGGGCATGTTCAATACAGTCTATCAGAAAATCAAAGATCAGAAAGAAGGGATATTTTCCAAGAGTTCGATGAGAACAGGCTCAGGAGAGACTTACACTGCTCAAGCAAACTACTGAAAAAATTAAGACTGGAAATGTTGAGGCAATATTCAGGAAGACCAAGTGAAATGACTCAGCTAAGGCTTGTTACCCTGTCATCAAAGATCTGAAAAGGAACTGATAAAGAATTAAATGGGACTGTGAGTCACAATGGTCCTGTGGAAGAAAGTTTTGCCAGACTCATCTGATTTCATATCCTGGCAAAATTACAAGTGCAGTTTATGGTGGTAAAACTTAAATTCCTATAAATGTCATGTTAGAGTAGTGTAATTTACAATCTTCTTTTCAAATTTAGTATTGTACCATCTTAAGATAAACATTAAGTCACCAATAACCAGTCATATGGCAGATTTTACAAACCTATTTTCAAGGAAAGTTGTCATGGAAAAATGGAATTTTAGTGCATTGCCGCCTCCTAGAATTCAATCTTTTCATCAGTGATCCAGAATTAAACATAAAATCACTATTCAGAAAATTGGTGACTGCTGTAGCTATTGCTTGAGAGAAAAATTGGTAAGAAATCTGAACAAAACTGCCTGGTAAATTGAGGGAATTCAAGCAAAGGACACTTACACACAGTCAAATGCAACTGGACGTAGCTAAACACAAGGAATGCTGGCCATGCCTATCACACAAAGGATTTATAGCCTGGAAAAAAATTACTCCAAAAAGATTTGCTGCTCAGAGTGGATATGGAGCTGAATGGATGAGTTTCCAGGATGATGTCGCAACAAAAAGAACTAATGAAATCTTTGTATAAACAGAGGCAATGTGAGTAGAAACAGAAATGTGATTTTTATCTCCTCCCTGAACACTCAAGAGTCTGATAGAGAAATTCTTGCATTCAAATAGATGCTTTACAATAAGGTGCTTAAAAGCTCACTCCATTTAACTTATCATAGAGAAGAAAAAAGGTGTCTTGAGGACGGAGAAGATAAAAATGCCATGTCCTACAGTTTTTTCAATCTGGTGGAGTAAAAGACAGGAAGATAAGAGAATGGAACAGAGGCCCAAAAAAAATTCAAATGCTTTTTTTTTCAGATTCCCTCTGGATGTGTCTTTACAGAAGGTGTTTCAGCAAAACAATCCTCAACAAAAGCAGCATGGGAGAAATCCGGGAGTTTTCATTTGTGTGGAAAATTTTGATCAGTGTAGGCCAAGTGCAGTTGTAGGTCAGAACTAAACCTCGAGGGACTTCCATCCAGCACAACACCCTTTTTCCAAAGGTTGTAAATAAAGGTTCCATTAGGTGGTGGTCACTGTTTTAGCAGACAAAACCTCCTGGCTTACACCCGAGTGTTTTAGAGGCCTCTTCTGCTTCCACAGATCAGTTAAGTAGAGAAACAAAGGTGGTTTAGCACTGGGATTGGCAGTTGTGTTCTTGATACTACACTGCATCTGCAAATAAGATGATTTAGTGTCATCATGACATGTAGTTCCAAGATTAAAACTTTTCAACCAAAGAAAAACACCTATTTTGATATAAATGTCAAATATAGTATCTTTTTATTTTGCCTTTTCAACCTCTCCTTTCATAAATGTCTTGTTTTCCTAATTAAAGACTTTAAGGTGCCTTCCCCTCCTGCTCTGTTAATGTTACTGCTCTTTCTGGCTGAGTGCAGGACTAAAGTTTTGGGGTGAAAAGAATCCTTCTCTCTGCAAAGGCTATTCCAGTCTGGCTTTTGGACACTCCAGGCCAAGAGCAGACTGTCATAGGTCCCCTTCATTTCTTTTCTCAGCTTGCTCCCTGCCCAAGGGAGACAGCACCCACTGTTGGTCTGCTTTTAGATTTGTGCTAATGCATGGGAAAGAAGAACACCCCCAAGTGAGATCAGGGCTGAATGGCATCTACTTTTACACTTTGGGGGAAGGTGGGGTATCTAAGAATTGATTTATGCATGATTTTATAGAAATGTAAGAAAATATTTAGGTTTTCTTTTACTTTGGTGTGTCTAATCCACTCAGCTGCAATGGACCTTGCTCTGCAGCTTGGCATAAGGCCACTGGGTTTCCAAGTTGTGCTTGACACCAGGTTATTTTATGGTCCTTATTGACACAGTTATTCTTTTAAAAGGCTTGGGAATTTAAGGGGAATACAATCTACTGACAAGGAGAGGGACCTTTCTAAATTAGGGTCATTGCATGAACAGATGTGAATAGACAGATTGTAGCTACTGCTGCAGAGAAAAAAAAAAAAAAAAAGAAAGAAAGAAAAGGTGCCCAGCAATTCTGCTGGAAAGGAATTCTCACTGTAAGAAGTAGAGTCGATTTCTATAAGGCTGAAAATCTAATTCTAGAGTGCTGCCATCCAGATAATGAGGTCAGGGAAAAGGAGGTAAGATATGAGGACTGCAGAGTATAGACTGCATTGTGCTTCATCCAGAATGATGGAATATGGTGGAAGACTGTTTTCTTATGGAATGGAATCACAAGAAGAAAATGTCTTTTCTATCCACAGCATTTTAACCCATCTTAGAAATGCTTTTCCTGTTTGCATAACCATTATGTGAGCTTTTTCCTGGCCTCAGCTGTGGCATTTGGATTAGATCCACACTGCCACAGGCACAGGAATAGGAGGTGAGTGCTGCTGATCTTGTGTGGGTGCTTCCAGCCAAGAAGGAATGAAAGCTGGGTTTGAAATTCCCTGACCTTTGGCTGGTTTGGGCTCTGCCAGCACCACACTGGCTGAGCACCACTCAGAGCCACGTGGGCAACAGGCCTGAAGGAGAGCTTTGCCCAGGCCCTGCTCCTCCAAACCACATTCCTGCTTCTCTGAGCCACAGCTGGAGCTGCAAATGAAGTGACAAACAGACACTGAGGTGTCTCCCCTGGGGAAGCCCTCCCTGCTTTGGATTCCCTCTCCCATCATAATCCAATGCAGCTCCAGGGGGAACGGGTGAAAATGAACTCTTTTACACCAGACACACAACCCAAATTAGTTGTAACACTAAGGAATCAGATCTAAGGAGTCAGTTTGATTTCTTATTAGTAATGTCTCAGCACATTATCACACATATTCAGCACTGTGGCACAGAGAAAATCTCTCCAGAAAGGATTCATCCTTCTGCTGCTGATGGAGAGAGACGGAGAGGGAAAAAATGAGAGGGAGCCAAGGGAAATGTCTTGGTACAGAAAATTCGAGCTACAGCTGTACATTATTTCACCTCTTTCTTTCTGCTGAATTGTACATGAACAGCTCATAAGTTTCTGACATTACATCAGTTCCAAGAAATTTATTTGAATAGTTATTGGCTGAGTTCTCATTTACAAATATTCAGTAAGAAGATTATAAATTGTTTCAGCTGAATGCACTGAATTTATTGTATATTTGTGTTTCCCCAAATTCAACATCTAGATCAAGGCTTCTGGAATGAACACTGACAGTTACAAGTGTGCTTTCTGTTAAAATTACTCTTAGGTTGGCTATTTTGATTAAAATTGCTTGGTGGAAGTTTCACAAGAAATGAAGTCTGGAGAAAGACTGAACTCAATTTTGACTAAAGTTCTTTTCAGAACCTGAATAATTATTCAAGAGGGATGGTGGGAGTGGAGAATGAAAAATATTCTCCCAGCCTTCAGTGCAGTCACAAAATAGTGAGTCATCAAAATTATCCCATTTTCCTCAATGTTCTTGATCCAAACCCCAGAACACACACTGAGAGGATAAATGTTATGCAGTGTAGCTGCACTTCACAAAGGAATTTTAATTAGCATCCTGAAATGCATTTTTCAGGAAGAGACAGTCATTCTGCACTTGTCACGTTTCATAAATGGCTACAATTATTGGTATGAGAGTATTGCTCTGGCAGGAGATGCTGACCTGGAATCTGAGGAGAGCTACTCCTTCTGGGTTTTGGGTTGGGTTTTTTGTTTGTTTGGTTTTTTGCCTAAGCATTGGAAAAAACAAGATTCTCACCTGTGCTTCCAGGGAGAGCTGCTTCAGTTGTTCATCACAGCTCCAAGCTCTTCCAAATTCATCTTTTTGCATCCAATCCTTCCAATGTTTCAAAGTCCTCTACAATGTTATGTTCAGAAACAGAGTACTTAATTACCCAGTCATTCAACACATGATTCACTTCAGCATTCTTGATTCCTGATTATCCTTACTTCAGAGGCTGTTATTAAAAAGCCAGTGATGCCATGGTTACTACAAAGCTGTGCCTACTGCTAAGGCTGGAGCCTGACTTACAACCTATGGGGACTTTTATTAGAATAACATGGGCCACTTGTGTGCTGAGAACTGTGTGAATATTTCATTCCTTCCCTGAATCAAAGCTTAAAAACGCCACAGTTCTTCTCCCTGCATTAAATAGTAAATCATTGTGTTTTATAATCCATCATAAATGTAAGCTACCAACCAAAATCATTCCTCATTCCAATCAGTCTCTCTCCTCCAAGCTAACACTAAATCTATGTCTCCATTGATGCAGAAATCAGTCCATTCTGTTTGATTTCTCTCCCTAAGTAGAAGAACTATGAAAATATCTTTTCCAATTTTATTTTCCATTCTAGTCCAATAAATAGAAGTAAGTAACGAATCAGAAAAGCAGCAATACCCTCAGCAGCATTGCAAGTCATTTAATAATGTTGGTATCTTGGTTCACACATGGTGGGTGATGAAGAAAAAGGAGAATTAATAGAACATGTATAATTTATTTGTATGTGGGTAATGTATGCATGATCTCACATTAAGACTCTCATCTAAGAAGCCATAATGTAAAGTCCATATAAAATATATATATATAAAAGTGAACATATATCTTCAGTGAAAGTACAGTGAAATATTGTACGGACTATAAATGAACTAGAACTAGAAAATAAGCTCCTGCTGAGGTTGATTGCTCAAGTCACTCCAATTATGCAGGGAGCCTGTCATCTCTTCAAAGGATCAAAGTGAAATATTTCTAGTTTCTAATAACGTGCTCATTACGGCCTCACAGGTGAACATTCTTTCACCAAGAGGAATGAAGTTTCACTGAGAACCATAACAAAGGTAATCTGGAGGGGACACCTGAAAAATTGGTAATACGGTTTTGTTTTACCTTTTGAGGCACAACTGTTGGTCCACAGTGGCAGCCAAATATCCAGAAACTACCAGTTAAAGGGAAGGTGGATTTCCCTCAATGTATCTGCTCTTGATGGGGTTGCCAGATATAGATGAGCTGGAATTTAGAGAACAATGGATTGCGTCCATAGCAAGGACTGAGTAGAGGGAAAGAGACATCCAAGATTTGGGCTGATAACAAAATAAGTTTCAAATGTCATATTTTCTTGGGGTTTTTGCCCTTCAGTGAATAAAAATAATAGGAAAAGCCCCAGAGATACAGCTGGGTTCCAAGAAATTTTGTTCCTTAGCAATTCAAAATAGGGGAATTGCTGCTTCTCTGATTATTCAATGGTTTCTGTTGATAGCAGTTATTTGGAAAAAGGTACATACCACAAAAAGCATACAGACAAATTGTGCAATTTCTTAAATATTCTTGAGATGCCTATAAAAGTCAAAAAAAAAAAGGAAGAAAGAAAAGGGATGATTTAATGAAGCCAAATTCTTACAAAGCAAGTCTAAAAGTCCTTGAGGGAGCATCTCAGAGCTGTTTCTGAACATGTCAGGCCTAGAGAGGAGATCAGTCACAATCCTATGCACCAGATCAAGAGACATTATAAGAAGACCTGGAATACTGGGCATAGGGCTAGTTCTCTATTATGAGTGAAAAAAATTCAGAAAGTGAAAACTAGGCTGGGTAATAGCTCTCCATAAAAGCAATAATAGAGTAAATTGGGACTACTCGACCTAGCAAAAGAATGATTTGCTGGGATATGACAGAGGTGTACAAAATTCTGAAAGGATGGAGAGGCAGTAACTTTTCACTAACTGTTCACGATCTCATTCACGCAAGAGCAGGGACACGAAATAAAAAGGTGGGGGAAATGTTCAAAACTCCTGAAGGCAGGTAATTCCTACCACTGCACTTAGCAGGTCTGGGAAAAAATTGCAGAAGGAAGATACAGATGCCAGAAAATTACACAGACTCAAGGAGGAACTGAACATGTACTTGGAAGAGAAATTAATTGCATATGAAGGATTAACAACCAAATTCAGCTCTCATTATGCATGACCATGCTGTCAACAGTGAGACTAAGTAGATAATGGATTTATTTCTTTACTCTGAACAAAGCAGCATCATGTACAGCTCCAGGTACTGGAGACAGAGCAAGTTCTGACACTAGGAAACTGCTGGCAGGGTATTTCACTGAAGCAGGATGCGCAGGCAGGATTAGGCATTAGCACAGGGATTGCACCACCAGGATGTGTCAGCAGTGCCTTCTCAATACTTGATCTGCCATATCGACTCTGTGCAATGCTCTGCTGAGCAAACAAATGCACCACACAGGGTCCCACCCCTTGTGCTGCACCAGCACTGTTAAATAGGAGAATTACCAACTCTCACTTTAGTCTTGAGCTCATAAAAAAGTGTCCATAATTGTGGCTTCTGGGGAAATGTTTGACTTCACCTCCACAAGCTTTCAAAATCACATGCATGGCATTAGTTTTGTCAGTTAATTCACAGTCAGACTGAGACCTCAGTGATGATCTTGATATCCCATAACCATCCAAAGGATCTTGGGCAGCTTATCCTGATCACACTTGTGCAGGCTAAGCTTGTAACAGCAGTGCAAGATTTGTTCCTTAAATCCGATGGGCAAAAGCATAGGAACTTAAGAGTAATTTAAAACAGTTTGCTTCCTGCAAATGGGGATGTCCCTCGGGACCACGAGCAAGTCTGGGAGTTCCAAAGATCCTAATGCTTGAAATGGTGACCTGATATAACCATTTTGTTTATTAACTTAATTAGGAGTATATTAATTAGACAGCTTCTTTGTAAAGTAAACATGAACAGATTACCATCTGATGTTTGGAGAAAAAATTAAAATCAAGTTTATTTTCTAAATGCAATGCCAAAACCAGGACAATGGAGATGGCAACTTGACAAGTACGAGGTGTGTCAATATTTGCTCTGCACAATTGTTTCTCTGAAGATTCAGAAGGCTGATTCTATGGATGTGATAGATAATTTCAGTTGAATTACCCTCCAGAACACACTTTTTGCTAGGAGGAGCTGCAGTAATAGATTCTGATTAGCCATTCTATTAGTAGCCAGTACATGAATTCCAATTGCTAGTCCAGTATTCAGGGAGTATATTTTCATTAAAAAATTTTAAACCAAGAGTGAGCAAAGCCTTCCAATATTTCAAACTTTCCCAAATCAATTCAATTAATTTGTGGGTCTATAAGCTTGGTGTAAGTCTGCAAAGCAGATTTACAAACACACCTCTCAATTTAATCTCTTTTCTTTCCCCAGAGATAGCTCTATTTTCCCCCTCCTTCTCATCCACTTCTCACAGAAAGATCTTTCAGCAAAGGGAAGATTCTACTATTGAATTTCCCTTTAGCCTGGAAAAAAATTAAGCTGTTACAAGAGGTGCTTCATACACAAAGCAATAATATTTGCAGATGTTCATAAATATTTTCATACTAAATATTTTCTCTCTATATAATGTTCCCCTGCTGTCCCACAAGTCTCTCTTTAGTTGGTTATTTCATCCTCTTTCCAACTCTTTTTTTTCCACCTGGTGCAAACAGCATTAAAACTCCTTTTTAAGGGATGGGTTTAAAGACCTGCTGAACTCTTAATGAGGCAGAAGAACATCCCAAACTGATTCCTGGATTGGGGCCAAGCAAAGGAAGCACCTTTCTCCTAAGTCTCCATAAACCAGTTGAGTTTGGTCTTCTATCATTGTAGGTTAAGGTTGGATTTAGAATAGCTCAGGGAATCCTCAGTGGGAGGCTCTGATTAGTGAACTGCTGCCTTGAAGGCAGGGAACAGTCACTCTGAAAACCCTTCTCTGAGTCATTTTCTTGATGACTGTACCCCTCCCAGGGTCTGACATTTAGAAAATCTGCAGTTAAGACTTAAGAACCACATTTTCTGTTATTAATTGTTGGATAGTGTTTTAACTGGCACTTTGTGGACGAGGAAAAGGTATTTCCAGCAACAGTCATCTGCAGCTACAAGGCTTTATCTGCTAGGTTTTGTACCAATGTATTGAGAAGCAGTACCAGAACAGCCACGGACGTGCCTGTTACAGCCTTGCAGAACTGGATAGAGACAGAGAAACTGTAACATGACTGGAAGGAAAACAGCAGTGGCAAGAGTGCTCACAGCAGGCTAGTTCTTTCCACTCCTCATATGCACAAGCCAACAAATTCTGAGATGCACACAGGTATCTCATTAAAGGAGAATTCAAGATGAAAATAAAAGTGGTGGTGTTTGTGTAGTAAATTGAAGTGGTAGTACTTCTAACCACAATAAAAACATTATTAATGGTTAAGTCTCCCCAACTGGTGTACAAATCAGTGCTGCAACCCATGGAAATATTATGTAATGTAAAACCAAGCTATTTGAGTTAAAGTAATTTCGAATGGCAAAAAAAGGAAGCAAGGAGAGAAACAAACAAATTATTTATTTGATGGGTGAACACTGTTGCAAAAACATACTGAGAGGGATTCAAAGTAAATTCCAAGGAGCCATAGACCATGAAAAAATATTCTTATACTCCTCAATAAGTAATTACTATAACTTCACGACTTAGAAAACTCCAGCAAAATACAGGCAGGAGTCTTTTGATTACCAAACTACAGCCAAATTGCTTTCTGCAAATAAACTCAGTAAAAGCAGATTCATTCAGTGCACAAAAATCCAAACTGTTAGATACAGAACTAGGCTCATCTGGTGTAAAATTAGGTCATTCTTTCCAATAGATGAAGGAATCTACAATGGCCAACAGTTTTCAGAACAAATGACATCCCTTCAAATTGGCCTCATTAGCCTTTCCTGCAGACAAGGAAAATGCAATTTAGTTCCTTAAAGGGACTTCTCTCAGCTGTAAAACTCCTAGGGCTTGGCTTATGGAATAATATTTTTTCTGAGTTCTGATTAAAAAATATAAACTTAATAATCCATAAGGCTATGAACAACCTTTGTTTTCAGTACAGAAAGCTTTCCAGTTAGCTGGAACGAGCATTTGGGTTGAGACACTTCCAGGCCATTAAACTAATTGAATAAGCGAGAATTCATTCTTCCAGAACAACCAGTTGCTCCAGGAAGTGATACTGACAATTAAGTAAGTGACACTCTTTCTTCTGAAGCATAAACAGCAAGAGCCCCAGTAAGGAGCTCTGCTGAACTCCACATCTCTTCCCAGAAAAAATCCTTCAATGGAGGCTCAGGCAGCTCCACACACGGACTGTTTGCCCCAGTTCTTTAAGCCCTTCCCAAATTCCAGGGCCTCACAAACTTCTCTCTGACCAAAGAGTGTAAATGTGCATATTCCTACATTTCTAGGCAGGGATGACAGATGGGCTGCCATCCATCTCCCCACGGAGCAGTGCCTGGTGCTGTTTATCTGGGAGTGTTTCTCATTTCAAGAGGCAGCTGAGGATATTTAAACTAGGGATACGAGAAAGCTAAAGTGATTTAGCTGGATGAGCTTGAATTTAACAGGATTACTTCTTATTTTTATTAGAAAGCTATAATGTGATTTTTCTCTTTTTTTTTTTTCGTGGAAGGTCATCATGGTAACAGCAGAATTATCTGCATTCTATAGAATTCCTGCAGCAATATTATTGCACAGACTCACACAGTGTGGCATATTTAACTGGTTTCACCATCCATCATATATAACTGTCTCCTGCACACTCAAGCCTCTGGAAGATTTAAAAAAATTGAACTATATTTTTCAGCACTTTGCAAATTAAGAGCACACAGAGTTCAAGCAAATCCTGAAACCAGCTACCACACACAAAAGAAGTGCAGATGAAGAAGAAGTATCTGAGACAAGAGTGATTAAAAGTATAATAGAAATAAAACTGCTGCAATTTTCCCTTTCCCCCCCACAGAGAAGGAGGCAGACTTTCAAAGCACAGTATCACAATTACCATTAGCAGAGCTGAATTGCTGTAGCGTTGCTTCCTAATGACAGAGGACCAGGCAGAGGTCTCTACCTACAAAGAAAAAATCGACTTGGGAACACAAACCCCCGAGGACAGACAACTGGGCAGCCCTGAACTGGGATATGTTCCAGGCCTCCCAGCTGACAGTGGAGGAGGAGTTATCCATGGACTGTATGGTCTGGCTCAGCCTCAGAGAGGGATCAGTGATTTTACATAAAAATAGACACTATCTTCTTGAGTAATGCAAGGATATTCTTCTATGCAGGAGATAGAAAAATAATCAGATGCTTTGTTTTGCACAGAACTTGTGATTATCAGATTCCCTTTGTACCCAACATGAGGAGGTGGAGGGGTTGGTTTGCTCTTGCTCTCTGAGTAAGAGGCACCAGTTCGATTTTCACTTCACTGAGGGTGAAGGCTCTGCACCAACAGGGCTGGTAACACCATCAGGGTAATGCCATTCAACCTCTTTAAGTGTCTGGTTTGAATCCTGCCCTTTGAATCAGGTTTCCTGGGTATTGCCCCATTTAAGTACAACTTTTTATACTTCTTGTTCTCAACAAGAAAAGTATGGTTATAAAACTAGACAGAAAAAATATAAAAAGTCTAGTCTTCTGGTTACTTACTGACTTAATTTTTAGGGGAGTGATCTTGGAATACTTTAGGAATCTAGAGGACGGGACATGCTGATATCACTGTTTGCTAGACTGGATTCCTTCAAATACAGTCCAATAATGACAAATAAATCCAATTCAAAGCTAGAGCACAGCTTTCCTTTCTGGTTCTGAGCAACCAAACAAGATGTTTGACCAGGACTTTTGAAAGACTTTCCCCCAAGGAAAGTTCAGGCCCTTGTCAGCTCCATCAAGCCACATGAAAAGCAGCTACACTTGGTCTTTTACAGCCTGATTGGTGCAGTAGTAACTTAATTTGTCTGATTGTATAATTAAGAAGGTACTTAGACTTGTCAGCAACAACACAGCCAGTTTGTTCTGAGCTTAAGCTCCATGACGAGGAAGATAGCAATCATCAGGCTTCTGAGCATAATACATTAATATAATTATTAATGTCCTGGTGTCAGTTTTTTCTCAATTTTCTTTTCTTCTCCCCTCCTTCTTCCTTCTAATTTTTTTCACTATCCACACAAAACTGCATTAGGAATAGCTCTTATCATTTTAATAGTCTTTAAATGAGGCTGGCAAAGCCTTAAATAAAGAGATGTTTTGTGGGAGAAAAAAAAGAAAATAGAGAAACTGTTTGTAAAACATAACTCTTGTGCCCAAAGGGACATATCATTTTCATATTTTAAATCTGAATGCATTTTAGTTATTTTGTGTTTTTTGCAGCAATCAGTTCACATTATGAGAATAGAGTAGTATAATTATGGAAATTAAGTACAGATTTCAGTTGAATGAACTCATCAGATGGAATTACAGCCTTTCTAGATTGGTCGTCTGGCTTTATGTCAGATGATTTGCATAAAACATTTAGCTTAATGAGAAGTAAACAACAAGACTGTGGAATGTATTAACCCAAGGGGGTCTGAGCTGACATGGAAGAAATATTAAGGTTGTAGCTTCTTCTTTTTTATGATTTCAAAGACAAAAAGGAAGCCTTGAGAGCAGATTAGGGACATAAAGGTAATTCTGGCCTGGATCATAATTCTTCATGAGTGGTATTTTTCACCACCTACAGTCATACACTGTAAAGTAATTTTTCAGGTTTATTTACTTTCAGTTGCCTTTAAGCAAAATCTGACACAATCTAGTTACCCTGTCAGATCCTATTCATGGCTGCAAACATGTCTTTGTGTTCAGTAGTTGAATTTTCTCCTGGTCAGTGGTCTGGAACCTGCTCAAATTACGTTCTGGGATATGTAGTCATTTATCCATAATCTCTGGAGGGTCTAATTTTCATTGGGAGGTACAGAACCAAACCATCCTTTTGCATCTTTAATCATTAAACTCAGAAATGCTAAGAGCATATTGATAGCAAGTAATGCACCGAATATTAAAGGGCTCTTTCTTGCTGTTCCCATGGCAGCATCTCCTCCTGGGAGGGTATGAGGCCATGAGGCCTGGGGGAAGTATGAGAGGTGATTTGAAATCCCTGTTCTTCCTGTTAGGATTTTCAGGCTCTGCCTGTGGGCTGCCTCCCAGCCTGATACAGCTGTGCATTTCCACAGCACAATTAATTCAATGCTGTAGATCCCCTCTAGATGTGTCTCCTTCTTATACCAGAATTTTCATGTGGCCATTTCTCAGAAGCCAGAGCCTCCCTTGCACCAGGGCACCTTGTTCTCTGTTGCAGCACCGTGGGCTCAGAAGGACAAAGGCTATGGAAGGAAGCAGGATTCCTTCTCTAATATTTAGTAGACTCAGGACTTAATTAAGATTTCAACACTGTACCTCCAACAAGAGCAGGAACAGATGATCACAAGAGACCAAGTTGGCAGATCTTAAGACAGAACCACTCATTAGCTGAGGATCCCCACCCTCAGCAGATGGCCAGCACTGGTTGCTTCTGATCACCTGGCCATACCTGGAGAGCTTCTTCAAACTCTAGTCCTCCTGATTGCAAATAAGGTGCTCGATTACTAGAAAGAAATGTCCCCAATTAAGGATGTATCATTCACCATCCTCACACAGGGAAGAATTAAAGTCTGCAAAGACAAATTAAGCCCCGTGGCTCTGTCTTTCCTTTAACCTACACATGTGAATATTTCAGGGAGCAACCCAAGCTAGCCAGTAAAGTGGTGGTTCAGTTCCATGGCAAGTATTTTGATTAACACAGCTCTGATTTAAAGGCATGAAATAAACTTCAGTGACTAGACAGGAACCTGATGGTACAAATTTTAAAGTTTTCTTGTATTCTCAAAAAAAAAAAAAATCTCTGTATGAGACTGTCTGAGTAGAAGGGTATGAATAATCTTTCATCTTAAAGGAAAGGCTTCTATTACCTTTACCTAGGAAGGAACAGTACTGGGGGAGATTGCATTTCCCTAGTTCATGATTGCTAGTGACAACATACAGAGAAGTGAGTTACCAATTCAGTGGGTTGAAGGACAGCATGCCACATGTTGTGCTTAGATTCCAAAATAAAAAATCATATGGCAGTAGGAAATGGAAAAAAACACCGTGCTTTTGCTGCCTCATATGTTCTTTCTACTGCTGAGCTCTCCTTAATGAAAAATTGGCCCAGGCTTGAAGAAGCAGAGCAGGAGATGAGAAAGAAATGGTGGTGTGGAAAACTACTGACCCTTGTGTCTAGTTGAATGCAGAAGCAGCATAGGCAGGGGGTTCCTTAAAAGAGTATCTCTGAATCTATGAGCTTATGGCTGGCTGCATTTAGGGAAACAAAGTGAAATGAGAAAACTTCAGTGTGCTGGATGAATGTGCAGATCTGACGGGAAGGGATGAGCTGTAGCAAATTAAAGGCTGATGGTTCAGTGGCCACACAGCCAGCAAGAGGAGAGCAGGATGGCTGCTCATTTCAGAAACATGCTAGAGAAAAGGCATTTGGGACCTGTCCTGCAGCAATTCAAACCAGTGGGAATTTTCCTGGCTGTAAAACTGACTTGGTTGTCTGTTTTGAAGTTAGACCATGTGCCAGCACTATGAACCCCCTGGAGACTCTCCCAGCTCTCTGGCTGGTGTGGTGGGCACCACTCAGGAATAAATCAGCACCACACCTGCAATGGTCCCGTTAGAGAAGACTAAAGAACTCTATAAATGTTGCTTTTGAAAAATGGACCCAGTTTTGCCCTCAGGTAACTGAGATTCTGGGCTGTCCACCTGCCTCAGACACAAGAATGGTTCTGCTCTCTGAGCAATCGCCACCATCTGTCCTGTGGGGAATGATTTCCCTACAAAGTTTCAATAGAGAAAACATTTTGGGATGGTTGGAGTGAAAGAGGCTATAGGAGATCTGAGGCTGATTTGTTTTAAAGATGTGAAGAAAGCAAGTGTCCTTCCTCTGATACAAGAGAGAAGGAAAATTATGTGCATTTCATACAGGTGGAGTGACTCAGCAGCAAAGCTGGGCCTCTTTCTATTTGTAATTGAACTGAATGATTGTTTCTTTCTCTTTGCCTTGGTTTATGCTCTGCTATAAACCTGTACAGGCCCTCAGCTCAATCAACAACTAAACAAAGCGATACTTCGTGCTTAATAAACACGTTCTACCCACGGATCACAAAATCCTTTCTAAAGGTAAAAGAGCATGCAAGACATGGAGGAAAACTACATCTAATTATAGAAGATTATAAAATTAATCACAATAGAAATACCTAAGTACAAACCACACTCCTGCTCCCTCCTCCTGTCCTTTGGGACCATCCTTTGCAGAGGTAATACAGCTTTTACCGAAAATTTCACTGAGTACCTAAAAATTCTATTTCATAGCATATGGTGCAGAATCAACTTTTTTTGAAAGGAATGGATTTCTTGCTCCTAGTTCATGATTACAAACACAGCATTCAGCAGAATTGCTGACTCAGTTAACCCTGACCCCAAGATATACTCTGCCTTGCACAGAGGGTGATATTATTACTCCTCACTGGATTGGTATCAGCTTATCTCTGTGAGACACATTATGTCCCATCTTTCCATAAGTTTCTAACACCGTCCTTACCTACAATCTGGGCAAAATAAACTTTCCAGCCCCTGGGAGCAGCTCTCACTCCAGCTGAGCTGAGAAATTCCCATCGGTGTGGTGCCCCCCAAGCCGTTTCTCTCAGAGATGTAGTCCAACAAGTTTTCCCAAAACATCTATATCCTAGGGACTGGGAAAGGGCCTGGAAAGTAGATTTCAAAAGAGAAAAGACTGCCCCAAAATTAATTCTACCCTCCAAGTCTCCTCTCAAAGCTGGCCCCTGTGCAGAGAGGAATTCAAGATTCATTGAGCCAGAAATGGGAGCAGTAGAAAGCATAGCCTGGTGATTACAGTATTCAGCTGGAATAGTTTGGGAATGTAATTTAAAGATTGTGAACAATCCTCAAGTGGTTTACTCCACATGGCGCCAAGTCACTTATCCCATAAATCAGTGTTAGAGCTCCTGATGCCTCCACCAGTGCCTCATCCATCTATGTTCCAAAGACTCCTATTAGCTACAACTTTTTATCAATTTTGCAGCAAATGAAGTAGATGGTAGGAAAATTCCCTGCTCTTTTTGAAACTGAGAAAGTGACAAGAAAGCCACAAACTTCAGAACTACTGGAAGGAAAACTGTAACAAAACATGAATCCCTCCAGATCATTCCCAACAACAGGATCAAAAGGACTTCTTAAATCTTTCAGCTTTTCCTCAGAATGAGGGATCTGAGATTTCTCCCTCTCCATGAAAATTTTGCTCACAGTGCTGACAGACAGTGCTATGACATCCTGTTCCTAAGGCAGGAAAGCAGAACAGCATTACAGGATACATGAGTGCTTTATGTTTGGAACATTAAGTGATAACTCAGTTGAGATTGTGAGGGGCATTTTCATACCATGTCCTCTGTTTGAAGTCTATACAGTCAATTAATGTCATGCTTTGAGCTTGTTCATCTGCTGTTCATTCCAGAGCCTCCCCCACGTTTTAGATTATATCTCTTGTGACATAAACTGCTACGCCACTCAGAAAAGCAAACAACATGTCTTGTAATCACAGTTTCGTGTTTGATGCTGTCTGGGAGCACAGAAAGAAAACTGTGGCTGGAATCACAAGTTTTGGTTGTGTTTCAATAGCTGTTAAAACATAAGAAAATAACGCTGAGTTTTGCACAGAGGTTGCTGCTCCCATACATCCAGCAAATGTGGCCTTTCTGAGTGACATCCTTAAACCCAAGAGGAAGAAAAAGGAACCCTCCTTTTGCATGTCTCTTCTTCCTCAACACA
Organism: Serilophus lunatus; assembly: GCA_013399895.1. Taxonomy (NCBI): domain Eukaryota; kingdom Metazoa; phylum Chordata; class Aves; order Passeriformes; family Eurylaimidae; genus Serilophus; species Serilophus lunatus. The sequence continues at coordinate 1,954,082 of VXBA01002171.1, forward strand.
TTCTTCCCTTGAGTGTTCTGGCTGCAGAGCAGCTCAGCCCCAGGGACTGCTCTGACTTGCCACCTTTGCATCACAAAGTAACTCCATCCTCCCTAAAGCCTGTGCTGCAGTTCCCACATCTCAGTGGGAAGTGATGGGCACTGAGAGCCTCTCTTAAAAGATGACATTTGGAGCACTTGACTGTAGTCGAAATCCTGCTGAATTTTTCATTCTCTCCTTGTATAAATCCTTTCTGTCTCCCCCATTTCTATTTTTTTCCCATTTTTTTAGAGTGTGAGGTGTGCTCAGAGCACACACCTTTGAGCAGAAGGATGTGGTGTGAGCTCCTGCTTAAAGTTTCTTGACACTTCAATGAAGTTTGTAAAAAGGTTGGAAAAGACCTGTTGATTTCATCTGTGTGTAATTACTGGTTGTGGAATGTGGATAAGCACTATGTATTTATTGAATTATGTTCCAAATGTGAATAGTATACTGCTGCTTCTTAATTACCTACTCTGACAACGGGGCTTTTCATCTCATCCCACTTCTGCAGGAAAAAATAAATACTTTTGTTTGTTTGTTACTTGTTTTTGCTTTGTTTAACAGTCTGCTGATATTTTGTCAGCTAGAGCAGTATTTTAGGAAATGCTACTTCAATTTTGCTGTTGAGTAAATTGTAAGGAGAAGGGGGGAAGAATCACCAATAACAAAGACAAAAGTACTCAAAAGCAGATATGAAGAATTTTAGTGCTTCATGAAGTGCCCATGGATGTCACTGAGACTCACGGAGAATTTAAAGGAATTTGTATCAAGTCCTTATAAGTTTTCCTCTGTTGTTTGTTTTTCATTTTCCAAAACAAGGTCAAATTTTCTGCTAATGATGAAACTTCACTGAAATCTCTGGAAATGCAGCAGGATGTGCTAGAAGCATGTGTTGTCTATAGGTATTTCTACAGAACGACCAAATTCAAACAAAGTGTGTCCATATAAAGAATCCTCACTCATTTTGCAAAAGAAATGTTATAGGGATCATACTCATTTATCCATCTTTGCAAACAAATAGTGCTTGCAAGTCTTAAAGTGGCAAAATTATTCTTCATCTTATGGTATACCCTTGGCTCCACTCCATAACAAATATCCCAACTACAGATAGAGATGTATTTATTATACCTGCAGCCATTCACACTAATTTAAAAGGAGCTCCAGCAAAGGGCACCTTAGGACATGGTTTAGAGATATTGACAAATCTCCTGATTTAATGCATTACCACATCCCACATGTGACTGGAGCAGTTTTATATCTTTGACAATAAAGGAGACATGCAGCTTAATTGAGTTCAATTTAGAAGGGCTGTAGAACAAGCCAGATACAGGGGAAATTCTGTATTTTATAGCAGTACTGTAGCAATTTTTTAACAGTAGCTGAAACTCATTTCCACACTTCTGACTTAACAAAAGAAAACCCAGCCAGGGCTCCCAAGTATAATTAAATTGGTATTCATCATTCAGCCATAAAAAGCACCATAGCACTGTGAAACAAAATCTCTGGCAGGGGGTCTTAGCCCTTCTGTTTCAATTTCCTGAAGGCCAAGACAGTTGAAAGAAGATAAGCAAATATCCCTCCAGAAATGGGAAATCAGAATGTATTTCTGTAAAACACTGGACAAGCAGCAGCATAGCAATGAAATGCTGAAGTGTTTACAAATACTTTGGAGGATGCTGCACATTTTGGGAGTTGGGGATAAAGTCCTTTTCTTTTGAGAAGCTAATCCATATCCTGCTGAAAACTGTAGTTCTGGATACAGGGATTTGATAATGTCCCATGTGATCTATTCCCAGCAGTGTCATCCCAACTATAGGACCATGAGGCCACAATAATCATATCCCATATGGGAAAGGTAAAGTTACAGAATCACTGTGAGCCAGGAGCACTACACACATTGCCCTCACACATTTAAATCACTAAAGTAACCACTGAATTAGTCTTCCAAAAGAACTGTTGTAATTTACAACAGTTCTAAATTCCAGTGGTCTTAGAGCCCAGAAACAGATACAGCTGACCAGGAGGTGAATTGTTTTCACTATGACTGTCAGAAAAAAAAAAAAAAAATCAACAAAACAAACCAGCATCGAAAAACAGTGTTCCTTTGAGTAGAACTCCCTCATTGCAGGCAAGAATTCTTACTTACTGACCTTTTGTTGCTGCAGTTTCTTGAGCCTTGTTTTTGAACTTCAGTAATGCTGAAGACAGTGCTAATAAATGCCGTGTGTGCCTGCTTATCTGCACTGCACCAAGTTGGAAACATTCAGCAAAGCAGAAGTTTTAATCATTTATGTAAATGTTTGATGTAGCACTTTATGGCATATTAGTGAAGTATTGATTTCTGCTTGAGACTTGTGTTTATGCATTGTGTGCTAATGAGTTTTGCACCAAAGACCACATTGGACAGTGCTGTCAATATACATCCACATAAACAAGGGCTATCTTGCAGTGGTTCAGTCTGCACAGTTATATTTAGTAGTTTTATGGGAATAAAAGCAGTAACTCAGTTGAACTACCATCTAATGACACATGAAAACAATCCAGATATTCTGTTTTAAGGGCTCACTTCACGACACAAGCATCAGACCAGCAGCTTTTCCCATTGTCCAAGTCTTTTGGCTTACAATGAATGCAGGAAGGGGGGCTCCTGAGACACAGGCAAATCATTTGTTATGCAACATGTTGCATCCAAAAGCCACCTGTGTTTTGGGAGGTAATGCAAGGCATTCACATGTCAGAATGGATCCTTTGAGGGATTTTCTGAAGTTATATCTAAATAAATTTTTTCTGCCAAGAACATTTGATGGGGTTTCCAATCAAAGGACAACATGATTTTTCCGAGTCTCAATTAACTCGACGGCCACAATGTGTGTTTTTCACCTGCCTTTCTGCTTTGATTTGCATCACTGGTGGTTTTGCTCTCTTGCCTCTGCCAGGCTTTCTTATGTTTGACTCCCTTGCTCTTGCACAGCCTCTGCTTTCCAGGTCTCTCACACTCACCTCTGAACTGGACCAGAATTCAGATGGAGGGAATCTCAACTGATGCTGCTGTCAGTCTGTATTGGCTCTTCAGTCCTGCTCAGAAGCAAATAATAAAACTAAAAGAGCCAATACTTTGATGGAGTAGCTGAAATTATGGTCACCTTTCACCAGATTTAATAACAGTATTAGAAGAGTTATGAGAGTGAGACTTCTAAAATCTTGCCTTCAGAGCTGAGTTCAGTAACTCCCCTTAGGTCTCAAAAACCAAAAAAATAACAGTAGCAAAAAAGTCCATGACTTTTGGAGGGTGTTTGAGGACAGGAATCACAAAGTAATTTGAAAATGTTTGGATTCTTGGAGACAACAGAAGGAAGGCAAGGCAAGTTATTTTGGTCTAGGAATATGCTTATCAATTCAACACATATGAATTAAACTTTTTGTCTTGTCAACATGGAAACCTCCTGCCTCACAGTCAGAGGAATCCTGACTGATGGACAAAGCAGGCAAAGGGTGCCCTGGTCACTGCCGTGTTTCCTCTTGTGAATAGGAAAACACACTAATGAAATTCTACCTCATATTTGACTCATCTTTCTTGTCAAAACCAGTAAATATATCCCCATGAAAAGTTTGTATTTCAACAGAACTATATTTTTTACCACAGCAAAATTCCAACACATTGTGCTGACTTGATCTAAGGAAGAAATTTTATATGATGAGGGTGGTGAGGTCTTGGCATAGGGATCTCAGAGGTGGTGGATGCTCCACCCCTGGAAACATTCAAGGTCAGGTTGGACAGGGCTCTGAGCAACCTGGTCTAGTGGAAGATTTCCTGGCTTACTACAGGGGGTTTTACTAGATGACCTTTAAAGGTCCTTTCCAACCCAAACCACTCTATGATTCTAAGAAAGTGCAGGTAACAATTCTATCAGAGACAAGAAGATGGGGGAGGATAAAGAAGTCTGATCCTTGCCATTGAAGCTCTGTACCCTTTCTAAAAAGGATTTCAAGACCTTGTTTAAAGGTCTCTGCATTCAATACACAGACCACAGTGATTTAATGAACTTGGAAGCATTTTCATTGCTGAACTACAGACATTGAAGACTGAAGCCCTGTTTCCTCATTAAGGAGGCCCAGCCTGGTGACCAGGCTCACCCACACTGCCAGCACAGCCCAGGGCAGAGTAAAGGGCAATTTCCAAACAGAGCCATTTGGGTTCTGTGCTGATACTATTAACCACAATGCCATTGGCAATAACACTTTTCATACAGTGGACACCTGTATGCTTGGAATGGGATAGAGAACATCAGCTCATTTCATTTTGGCTTGCAAATAGCTGCAGGTGGCAAAGCTATTTGCTTGCTTACAGCACAGAATGGACTTCAAGTACAAAGAAAAAGCCTCTATTATTCCACAGCCCCCTCCTGTTCCTTCCATATAGACTAATTTAGAATTTAGCAAGACACAAATGTAAAATGGAATACATTCCTCAGAGGAAAAAAAAATATGAAGTGGCCTCAAAAAATTCTGTACATATTCTGTAAATACAACCAGAGCCCTGCATTGTGTGGCACAGCTACAGTTCCCCACATCACAGCTATCAAAGGCACTGAACTAAATGCAACATCTTTACAGGTATAGGAATGCTCCATGAAATCAAATGCCAAAAGCACAGACAAGATCTCACTTCTGGTTCAGACTCATGTGGGAATCCACAAAGATGAGTTAAATGCCTTTCTGTGCTGGCTGTGTTTGGCTACCAGGTTGTGTTATATTTCCTTTAAAAACAGCTCAGGTGTAGTGTGGGAGTGGGAAGGAATGGACACAGCTGGATTCTGCTGGGAGCTGAGAATGCTTTGGGGGTTTTACAGAATGGTAGGCAGGAGATTTGCAGCACAGCCCAGTGTCTGTGGCTCATAAGAATGTGGAGAACAGATAAACAGGCCACAGACAAAAAGGAAAGACATTTCTGGAGCCGTAGGGAACTGGGTTTGCTGCAGTTCAGAAACTCTTTGAATGGAGCAAAACCAAGCTTGGAGGCAAAAATCCATCTACTTGGACACAGTGGACAAAGGAGGTATCCTATTTTCCCTCCATTTTTAAAAAGGTAGCAAACTACATACAAGTACATATGAGTATGAGAAAACAGCAATTTGTGAAGCACATTTAGATTATCAGAGGATGGAGGAAGAAAAACACACAAATGAATTTGAATGGTAGGAATAAAAAAAAAAAAATGATGCAACTTCTCTATTTAGTTATTTCCTGTGAAGGTCTCAGACAATATACAAGACTTGGTTAGTGAAAATCAAAATGCTTTTCACAGCCCAGGTCATTTCCCTATGCTTCATCTCAACCAACACTTCTGCAGCCTCAGCCAGATATGCCTTTCAGTTTATGCTGCCCAGAGCAGAATGAGACAGGCAGACTAAGTGTAACAGAAACAATTTTTTGTCAATAAAGGAAGCAACTATAAACTGCAGGACTTCCACTAACACAGACACAGCTCTACCTGCCAGCAATTACCTAACCTTGCCTCAGAAGCCTCAGTGAACATTTCCTCCCCAATGTAATGCACAGGAGGCCACAAATGGAAGAAAGAGGTTTTGGGGAAGTCACTGCAGTAAGGCCTGGGAAAGTGAAAGAAAGCCAAAGGAAGAGACAGAGAAAACTCAGTATGTGCCTTAGTTGCTCTGGTGGGCACAGTGGCAGCTACAAAGAAAGGCTCAAGGATGCAAAGGGACAGTGGGAGCTGCAGAAATCAAGCATATGCAGAGGGAACCCTCACAATACTGCTCCACTGAGCAGCCAGGGATGTTTGCCTCTGGAAGAGCACTGGATCATGGATTTAGAGAATATCCTGAGGTGGAAGGAATCCCCAAGGATCCAGCTCCTGGTCCTGCACAGGACCATGCCCAACAATCCCATCCTGTCTCTGAGAGTGTTGGTCAAACACTCCTTGAGCTCTGGCAGCCTTAGGGCCATGACCAGACCCTTGGGAGCCTGTTCAGTGCCCAATCACCCTCTGGGGGAAGAACCTTTTCCTGAAATCCAACCTAAACATCCTCTGACACAGCTCCAGCTGTGGGTCCTGTCACTGGTCATCAGAGAGCAGAGATTGGTGCTGCCCCTTGTGAGGGTACAAAGATCCTGCCAGCCCTAAACCAACAACTCCACACAGTGTCCTTGCAAAGCCCAGGACCCCAATCCCCCCTCTGGAGCAGGATTCTGAAGAGCAGATGCTGCTTTGCAGTCAGGTAATGCACCTGCACTGAGCTGCAGCCAGTTTCTCTGAGTAAGGGCTCTTCCTCTTTGATTTGCACATGCCAAATAATATGGTCTTTTTTTTACTCTAAAACTGTATGTCTTTAAAATATCCTAATTTTTTTAACTTGGAGGCATTACTTTTCTTTTTCATTTTTGTCAGATAAAGAAGCCAAATTTTCCTTGAAATTTGCCCTTATTCAAAAGAAAAATAAATCATTTTTTTATAAAAGTTGGTATGAAATAGGAAAAAAATTATCCCTATTATTATGTAATCTTAATTAATTGTATTTTTTAAAATTACTTTTCTCCTGCCTTCTTTATAAAAGACAGAACTCTACCCTTTATCTTGTTATATCCAAATTAGCTGCCTCCCCAGGCAGGTGCTACATTTGGAAGACAGCATGTTGTAAGCAATTAGAGAATTGTATGTAAATACGTAATTTGTCTGAGGAAAAGAAAGCTCTTTGGTGTGATTAAGTATCATTTAAAAATTTTGTGTTAAAAAAAAGTAAACAACTTCCAAAGTGGCTGATGCAGGATTGGAAAATGTGCTTCCCTGGAGGATCAGCCCAAGGAGCACAGTGTGTCTCTGTGATCAGATGGTGGAAGGTCTGAGTGTGCTGTCTCATTTTGCAATCTTTGCTCCCAAGAGACTTTGCTCTGGGAGGAATTGATGAAGTAGAATGTGATTACTTCTCCACTGGCTGCTGCCTAATAAAAGTAGATATTTGTGGTGCACACACACTCTTGGATACTCACTGGAAGCATGAGCAGACAGGGAATGCACAAGCAAAGGTGGACAGGAACGTTCTGATCTTTGGTTCAAAGCCTACAGATGTTAAACCTGAGATAATTTTTTCCAGCAGATTTTACCTGGAGTTTTGTCCTCAACTTTGTAACACCCCACAATGAAGAAGAGCCACAGCCTTCAGAGAGCTGCAAACACATAACACCCATCCATGGATTCATATCTTGGCTTACAGACTCTGGTCAAACTCTGCAGGAAATTTGTGAAGGACCCTGGAGAACTCCTGCACACCACAGAATTCCTAGGAGAGAGAAGGTGGAATTGCCCTTATTTTACTACTGGGTAAATCATTGTGAAAAATAAAAACTGAGTGATTTTTCTCTCTGCCTAACTTTGAGTGCTTTACAAAAGAAGGAAAACACCCACCCTCAAGTATCTATCAAAACAACACATTTTGACAGGAAGAGAGTGAAAAAGGAGTGATTTCTATTCTTATTTCTGCCACTAAGTGTTGTAACTTTACAGGCTCTGTGGAGACTTGCCACTTTAATTAGACCCTTGAGGACGTGAGAGGCTGAAATCACTTCTCAATAATTCTACACCAATAATTATAAAAGCAGAATTCTTTTTTCCACCCCAGTGTTTATGGGCATTGTATATTAAGCACATTGGGGTACATGTAGAAATGAGAGAATGAGAGACTTCCATCAGGGCTGAAGTTTCCCTCTCTCTCAGAAATCTGCAATCCCAGTGACTGCTGGAGGCAGCAATAGTGACCACAGCATAACCCTCAAAGTGTGAAAACAGCATGACCACAACCAGAGCACAGAATGTAGCTGTGCATTAAAATACCACCTACCCAACCAACACAGCCTGCTCAGCCTGGGAGAAAAGTCTGCAAATCAATTTTATTTACTTTCGGGGCACATGAAATACATCATTTTTCCCTTCTGTTTACCTGCCTTAGATACAGATTGCCTCTCTCATAGGACAAGGAAGAGCTGAAGGCCAAGAAGTGAAGTTTTCCTGGTGGAAAAGCATGACATGTAATCTTAGATCCACTTTAAATATGACATTTCAGGATTCCATGTTAAATACTTGTTTTTTTCCATTCAGTCTATGAGGCAGAATAAATTAGTTAGGGTTGTTGTACCCGACTGCAGCTGAAGTACCTTCACTGTCTGACCTCACTCATTTGAATTCAACTGGGGTGTCTCTAATATACTGTACTTTGCAATGCAAATAAACCCTGATTTGATCACAGAGAAGTTGTTCTGCAAAGATATTCCCTGACCCCACCAACAACAGGAACTGCACTTCTCTTCTAAGGGTAAAAAAATCAACCCACAAGTATTTCTTTGGGCCCCTCACAAGGAAGCAAAAGTGAAGCTGCAGTAATTTAGGAGCAAATTGGTAAAAGTGCCAGACTCTCCCACCTCCTCCTACCAACCAGCACATCCAGCTGGTTCCTGCAGCTCAGCTCCAGCCCTGCCTGGAAGAGGATGCAGTGATGTCACCTCAGGATTTCACTTTCCATGCACAGGCACTGGAAATTGTGTTGTGAATGTCTGAAAAGAAGTGGGGGAGATGCAAGTCCAAAAAACTGGCAACTCTGCACCTTGGCTGAAACACCCCTACTCTCTTCTTTTACTTTGCAGCTTTGATTTTGCCTTGCCTTCACAGATTAAAGTGCTGCACATGATGAATAGCATATAGCAAATTAATATTTAAGAATTCATCACCGAGAGGTAATTACTCAGCTACTGCAGGCTCATGTTATTGATTCTTGGCTCCTTAAGAGGGCTGGGGTTTTTTTGGAGTGCCTATAAACTAAATTAAGACATTTAAAACATTGTAGTATTACACATCATTAGTTTTCCTGATCTGCATATTTTAGCAATGTTATGTAGCATGAAGACATATTTCTAACAAGTTATTTCTGAGAAAAGTTTGGACTTGATTATCTGTTTGTAAAGTCTGATAAGAGAGAAATTGTTGCAGTGGGTTGCAGGTAAATGTAAAATGTCCTCTAAAGGTGTACAAGTCTTCCAAGGCTCTGGCTTTCCTGTGACCACAGTGCCCAACTCCACTCCTCTCCAGCTCTTTAGAAAACATCAGAGAAGCTCTGTGGGACCTGTTACACACAGCCAAGTACAGCACAGGTTCCTCAATCAGTCTCAGCTTTAGTCAGAGACTGATTTGCACTATCTGAGGTGTCCAGAGTTAATCCTGCCAGGACAGGAATGGGAGGCAGCCATTCCCATCCTTCAGTTGACCCCTCAACTGCCTGTGTGTAATCAGGAGCTTAAAATCAGAATAACACGAGAGCTCCAAAAATATCAGGGGGAAAAATGGAGGAATAGCATCACATAAAGACACTCAGGAATATAGAACTTAAAAGTATATCAAGTACAAAGGAGAAATCCATGAGGAACTTGCATGGCAGAAGAGGTTTGACCAAATTTTGGAGAAGATCACTGAACCTAGAGAAATGTTTAGATTTCCCTGTACGTACCATTGTATGTTGAACCAAAACCACACAGAAACTGGTCATAGTCAGTTGAATAAGAGAATTAGGATCCTGAGGGCCTGATGTGGACTGGTCTTGGGTTAGAGCCAGGTGGAGCTGTAATCACATTTGGATCGATGCCACAGGACAAGAGGACTATACAAAAATAATTATACCAACAATATTTTGCACTGTTAAGCAACAAAGGCATGATTTTGAGGATATAATGTCTACTCACTTGTAATTGATGCAAATGGGATCTCATTCTTCATGGAAAGGGCTTGGAAAAGGGCCTGACAAATTGTCAGCTTTGTGCTGTACCTACATATGTTCCACAGCATACAGGGGTATAATCTTAAATTAATGCATTTTATAACTGGAACAAAACTCATCTAGTTCTGTGGTGTAGAACTGAATGGCTGCACTTGGCAGGCATTTTTAGGCATTTAAGACCTCTCTTTATAGGCAAAATAACAAGACTCATCAATCCCATATTGTGCTCTTTGCAAAAAAACAAAACAACAAAAACTCTGAATCCGGGAATACCATTTGTGAAGAATCCTTGCATTAAATGAAAGGCTTTAATTGGCTTTGTTAAATTTTATCTGAATAGATGTGCAACCAATAATTCAGTAGAACTGAATCAGATATTAGTCCTCTCTCAGCCTGGGTTCTAAACTCAGCACTGGTTTATTCTGTGTCCTGGGGTTTCATTGTGAAAATACCTGTCGTGGCAGTTTCATAGCTACATGCTACGATCAGAGGGGAAATAATAATAATAATAAAAAAGACATCTACGTGTGACAGTGGTGCCCAAAGGAAAAGGCGAAGGTCTGTGCAGCTGTTTTGTGTGGAAAGGTTTCATTGAGGCAAAGCGAGGGTTCGGTGGGAGAGGTGCAGGAGCTGCAGGACGGTCTGATGTACCACGGAGCCACCTACCGGGAAAGTCCGCCCTGTGCTCCTCTGCTCCACCTCCTCACCTGCTCCCACCCCCCAAAATTAACCCCTCCACAGCTGCAGCCACCTCTGCTTGTGCCGCAGGGCACAGGCGATGCTACATCTCTGTTGTCGCTTGCCGCCTGCCTAGTGCAGCAAAAAGGGGGAAAGCGCAGGGTTCACGCAGGAAGGATGTTCCCAAAGTTTTGGGAGCAGGCAGTTAGTTGCCTCCGGGATATGTCCTGCCACTGGCCACACTCCAGTGAAGTTTAACAAAAAGAAGTCAAAGCAGGAGAAACTTGTGCTGCAAGATTGTCACTTGTTTCTACAGAGAAATGGAAAAGTGCTGCTCTTGCAATGCACTAAAACGTCTTTTATGATGGTTTGATTCAGCTGTGCTGAGAATCATTCTTTCTGCTTTGTTAGAAGAAATACTGAGGAATCTCAGCTCCTGCTCAAGTGCTGGAGATTTTTTAAATTCTTCCTTTTTTTTTTTTTCCCCCGGGTTTCTCCTCCTTTTCTTTTTGAAAGCTGTCTCCCTACTCAGGCAACTTCTCTTTCTAAGTAGCATGTGCTACTTTTCCCTCAGAAACTATTACATTTCCTGTAGTAATTAGGTCTTAGATTAAAAGAATCATGAACAGCCACCATTTTAAACATAGCCAGAGCTGCATTTGCATCGATCTTAATCAAGATGCTTGCTAAGTGAAACAGCACTCCTAAAACAAAGCTGATTGCTTTTCATGTCCTGCAAAATGACTTGGATAGACAATGACTGAACAAACACTGTCTAATCTGCTTTGATATTAATTTTACATCTATATTTGAGCTTACCATGGCATTGATGTTCCCATGCAATGAGCCTTCGTCCTGGGGAAAGGAATAGTTGAAGAGTTCAAGTGATGCCGCAGGGAATCAGTGCAAACACACAATTCCTAATGATGCAGAAGGACTCTGTTCTCCAGATAACTGAGGAAAGAGCAAAACCCTAATTTAAACATAGCCAGTTCCACATAGCTCATCAAATTTTAATTTTATTAAATATTATGTATAATTTACATCTGTGTAAATAATAAATATATTAACCTTCATACTTAATATTACACATTATTTTTTTAAGAATTTTAGGGAACCCAGTGGGGAAAAGTCCTTCTCTTTGCTTGACCTAAACTCTTGTAGACTCTAAAGGCAGCTGTGCCAGAATAAGGGCAAAAAACTCCAGAGTTTGCTTCAATACAAACAGAAAAAATGTGCAAGTTTCTATAGATGCAACATAAATGTTCACTGGGAATCTGCTCTTTGGATCCCACATGGAAACTCTGTAGGAATGCACAGATCCAAAGGCCAAACTGGCAAGAATTGGTACATGAATCCTGCTCTACAGCCCAAATGGGAGGTACCTCAAAAGAAAAGAGCACGCTCTAACAGTGAAAAGTTAATTAGCTGTTCCAGTTTTTGAAGGTGCAGTTTCAGAAATGTGTCATGTTGCAGTCAAATGAGTCAAAATCAAGGACAAGGAGGATGAAATGTTAATTGCAGGATGAAGCAAAGATTTCTCTGGTGGGAGCTGGTGATGGGAGAAGTAGGAGCTGCCCCCTCACAGCATTTGGAACAGAGAGTTTACACTGCTGGGTAGAGCTGAATATCAATTTTAAAGAAATAGTAACTATATGTTACTGTCTTTCCTCCCCTCCACTGAAGCAATGTGTCCCCCCTGTCTTTTTTTCCATCCTGAACTTGTTCTTCCCACAGATGATGTAGTCAGAGGAAGGCTATCAAACTATCCTTGTAAAAGAAAAACATGTTTCTTTCCACCAAATCAATTCATCTTTAAAAAACAGCCTTACCTTCACTTCATGGAAGACTTTTCTCAGAACCATTTTACAACCATCAAAAGAGGTATTTTACCTTTTTCTTCCCTTGAATCCTGAAATCATGATGAGCTTGTAATTAATCACAGTTTGTATGGGATTTGTGAAACTATTACACTGTGCTATAAGGACACGCACTTTATCAAGGCTTGAGCATGGTCTAATTAATAGAGATCACATGCAGCCCATTAATTAACTCAACATGGTAATCAAACATGCAGAAATAGTGCTTAACTAACCTCTGGTGTACCCAAGGGCAATGCGTTCACTGAAGAGGTGCTGTGTCATATTGCTGCAAGAATACAACAGGGTTACCTTCCAGGGTGGGGTGCCTGGGGGTTAATTTGACAGAAAATACAACAGCAGAGAGTGTGTTTGCAGGTGACTTTATGTGCCCGTGAAAAATAATAAATTAGCCTTAATGGAAAGTTAAAGATTTCATGAGCACAACCCCTAGCTACTCATCTTGCTTTGGTTATTGCCCACCATGAACCCATCCTCCTGTGAGGTCCTTGCAGCAGGAATTAGGGCAGTTCCCCAGGGATTCATGTCCCAGCTCCACAAACAGCTGAATGGGCAGCACAGAATGAGAATCCACAGGCAAAGAGACAGGGCTGTTCACACCAACTCTGAACAGTTCTTCTGTTGGAGTCTAAAAGTCAGGAATCTGTTCAGAATGCCTCTAGTACAAATATTTCTACTAGAAATAGGTGTGTTAGCCCACCTCTCCGAGGAACTTAGAACAGGAGGATATGCTTAATTCTTTCCTTTGGACTCTGTGGAGAACCTATATTCCTAAATCAGACCAGTCAGACCTTATCCATGGGAAAATGCAGTGATGTAAAGTCCCACTTGGATACTTAAACGTGACTTAACAGTGGCCAGCTAATAATCAATATTAGCTATAATCATCTTTATGGAAATTACAAAAAGAATCCGTTCCATGTTCATATTAATGTCATCAGTTTGTTTCCAAGTCTCTGGAATCACCTTTGTCCCCTTGGCAGATTGCTGTTGCACCAGTGTTATATTTGGGTGGATCATAAGTTAAAGGAAACTATTCCCGTTTTCCAGGATCCCTTACACTCAGATGAAGGTCACTGTAAAGACAGAACAAACCAAAAATAACTGAGCTACCAAAAAAATTACTTCTAAAGCAGTTTCCCCTGCTCTGATTCAATGTACTTATATCACTAAGTAAATCAAACTCTAATAAAGCATTGTCCTCTGACATGAAATCACCATGCTATAATTCTGCTTCTAATCATTTGTGGTACTAGGAGATAGTGAACACTATCATTACAGGCTGTGATCTCATTCAGCCTCATGGAATTTTTATACCAAAAGGGAATACTACTTTAATCTATGTCACTTCCAGTATAACCAGGTCAAAATACATCACTTGGTAACTCCTGCATCCTGAGCATGTTTTGTGGTAGCAATTAGGACAGATTTTAAGAATGATAACAAAATGAGATAATGAAGACTCTTCTACAGCTCTCTGTAAATCATCACAGTATTTGGTTACTTTCTGTGTGAAATTTTAGCACCTGAAGTCCGACCTGAATTTCTGCTGGCTCCAGTTGTCTGCCACCAGGTCTCGTCCTCCCTTTGGTTGCTCAGTTACTGTACTTTGGCTCAGAATCAGCACAGGGCAGTTATTTTTCCACTGACCTGTAGGCCCAGATCTTCAACTGGAATGAGTCATTATAGTTTAAGCAAAATTAACTGGATTTCATCCTAACTTGGCTCATTAAATTAAGGAAATATCAGCTGTGCCTCAAACAAGCTGTTCCCTCACGTGGGCTTTAATCAAAGTACATCAGAACCTTCATTTCAGGCAGATAATATAATTCTTACCTTGAGTTTTCCACATCAACAAGTGTATTCTGAAGTTTTTCAGAAAGGAAGTTGTGTAGGGTTGGACATCTCTCACTCCTCCACATCAGCAGAACTGGGGGAGAGAAAATGAGATGAAAAAGCTTGTGGGTCAAGAGAAAGACAAGGACATCCCTTACCAGCTACTATCACAGGCAGAATAGATTTGACTTGGGGAAAAGTAATTTATTGCCAATTAAAATAGACTTGGATGGTGAGAATGAGACAAAATTAAAATCTCATTGTCCCTCCTCATCTTTCCCCCCGACTCACCTTCCCACCCTTTTTCCCCAGCCCCAGGGTCACTCCATCATTCCCAGCTCCTCGGCCTCCCCAGGCTGTGTGGGGACACGGGGATCAGGGGGGCACAGTTTGCACCTCATGGCTCCTCTCTGTGGCTCAGTTCTCCTCACACTTTCTCCTGCTCCAGCCCGAGTCCCCCCTGTGGCTGCAGCCCCCTCAGGATCCTGCCTGGGATCATCCAGACCCTGGCTGGAATGCTTGGAGCCCTTCCTCCTTTTCCTCCTCATCCTCTTCCCCTCACTCCCAGGTGCCATTTTCCCACTCTCCCAAATCCAGAGGCAGCCCCAGAGTCGCTGGAGGGATCAGCCCTGCCCAGCCCACACCTCACCCCACAGAGACCCCGAGGAGTGCCACGACCAAAACAAAGTAAAGAACTGTTTATAATTGAAATATAGTAAAATACATTAATATTACCACTAATAATAGTAATAAAAAGGAGAGGGAGAGAGAGCTAACTCCCTGAAAAACCAAGTGATGCCCAATACAGTCGCTCACCGCATGCTCAGCAATGCCCAGCCCAGCCCCAAGCAGTGATCAGCTCCCAGCCAACTCATTCCAATTTACTGGACATGACATTCCATGGTGTGGAATACCCCTGTGGGCAGTTTGGGTCACCTCTCCTGGCTGTGCTCCCTCCCAGCTCCTTGTGCACCTCCTCACTAACAAATCAAGGACTGAAAAGTCCTTGATTTAGGGTAAACACCAACAGAGTGTTACCCACGCTGTCCTCGAGCTCAATGCAGAACAGCACTGCAGCAGCTCCTAAGAAGAAAATGAACTCTATCCCAGCCAAAAACAAGACAGCCAGCAGACCTTTGTGGGAGTCTCTGTGCCAAACCCTCAGCGAGACCCCAGGGGAACTGGAAACTTCCCCTGAGCGCCAATCCCAGAATTAGAGCTTCCTGCTGCAAGCTGTCACCGAGACACTTTGGGAGCCATTTAATATGTACAACACTGATTTTTGTACAGTGATAATTGTTTTTAATCAGAATGTTGTGCAGTAGTAAGTCAAACACATTACAGAAGTCTAAATACATAATGTCAACACGGCTGCCTCACATGGAGCAGAGCTGGGCCCAGCTCGGGAGCTCCATGGAACACTGGGATTCATCAGGAAGCAATGTCGATTTAGTAGTAACTATCTGGTCCCAGAAGAATCATTATCCTAATAATGTTTCTTGGAATGGAACTGCTGGAAAGAAAAGAGACTTAGGGACTGTGGCCCCCCTGCTCACTGTGTGATGTGGGATGCAGTTTTTCTGACACTATGTTATTGCTGTTATCTTCTCAATAGCAAAGATAAGGGACATCATCCAAGCTTTCTGCAGGAATTAAACATCAAGGCACCTTTTCTAGGTTTAACAATGTCATTGGGGGAGAGGACAGTCTTAAAAGCTGTCCAGGGGCTAATTATCTTCATATATTTCTTTTTTTTAAAAAAAAAAAAGATTCATGGAAACATTTCGTATAGACAATAACGGACAGATTATTTTTATTTAATTGCTGCAGAAACTTTGCAATTTAAAGGAATCCCCACCAAGCTCCCATCTCTGCTACTCCCTTGCCACAGAGGGAAAACAGAGTTCACTGTTTATGCATCCCTCTGGCACTTATCTGAAATCAATTTAAATTGGGTATTAGAAGTTGTAGGTAGTGTTCAGCACAAGAAAATAGACAGGGGATGATGGAAAGCGGATATGGCCCGAGCAGCCAGGCTCCTGTCTCTGGCCATTCCCTCTCACAATGCCTTCTGTGGTCTCATCAGGTAAAAAGGGAGGAAAAGAAAAGAAAACCATTTGCTTCAGCTGGCAGGGGGAATCAGGAACAAATTGTCCTTAAGCACCACTCTAAGTGAATTAAAGTAACAAACTAACCTTAATGATCCCTTTGGAAGAGACAGAACCATTCAGTATTTTACTGCTCCTTTAATTCTCCACAGAGGGACAGCAGCACCTGTTTTTCTTCAGGTTTATCCAGTTCTCTCTTTAGACCATAACCCTCAAAATGCTACATTTTAGCCCCCACCTCTACTGGCGTTCATAGTCCATCACAGTCTGTTCATACTAAAGGTACCATTTTTATTCCTAAGCATTTTAAGATCTTTACACATTTTCCCTTCACAAAACCACCTTCCCCCAGCAAAATATATAATGGACTATTCAACAAAATAGATCAAATATGGACATTTTCAGACCATTCCAAATAATGGAAAAGAACAAAGGAAACATGAATAAACCTGCAGAGCTTAGAAGCAATTTCCAGATATTTTTATTATGCATTCATGAAATAAAACTGTGGAGACTGAGCCTAATGATATGGGAAAGAAATAGACCTATTAGGATGGAAAATTGTGTAGCTTGGCTCTAGAACAGAATTTTCACCTGCCATTATCACTAATCTACCAGAGTCAGCATCCCAAGGAGCAAGAGCTCTCCCTAGCCTTCCTCATCCTTCCTACAGAGAACCTGATGATCCAAAAAAAAGCCTAATGCAGCAACAAATTCCATGGCATCCTTCACACAATTTCTTTTTCACGTGCCCCTGTCCACCTTGTCATTGCCCCTCACATGGCAGTGCTAGGCAGTGAAGGATAATTGAGCAAAACTTGTACACACTGACAAACTACCACATAAAGCCTCCACGTTACAGAAATGAGCTTCCTTCAAGCCCAAAAGTGTGTTTCTTTGCACAGCAATTTGCAACAAGCCATTCAACAACATTATGGTTATGGCACATTTTCATTGCAGAGTATTTTTTCAGGAAAGAACACGTTTTCCTTTTTGATGGGCCTTCCATATCAGTAAGAAAAAGGAGAGACTGGATCTGCCTGTCGTGTGACAACTGTTCAACACATCAAGTGCAGGTTTCAGCTGGAGTCATTAAAGGCAACTCAACATCACATTGTCCCCATCCTATGTGATCTTCTAGTCTCCATCTCTCACAAAAACATCTCTCGTGTTTTTGGACACAACCCAAGGTGCACCATGTGTGTAGCACCAGGCTTGTGCTATTTTGAACAGTGAAGTAGAACCACCCACCACCCTGGCTAAAATTCAGATTAATTAGGAGCCCTCCAGTCTCTGTTTTCTGATGATTAAAGGCTTGAGAGAGCCTGTAGAGATGACACCTGTCAGCATGAGTTATCGAAATACATTAACCACACATTTAGTGGGGGTTGGCTTGGTTTTTAACTAAAGGAAGCATTCTGTTTAATTCAAGCACTTTTAAGTACCAGCAGCATAGTTCTTCAGCGTAAGAAGTTATTACAAAGCCCATTTTGAAAAGAGAAGACAGCAAGGCCAAATTAAACTGGCAGATTTTGAAATTTAAATTCAGTGGCAGTTCAAGTTATACACTACACTTAGGTAAAAAAAAAACTCAAACCCCTAATTCTATATTAAGGGCTCATTTTCCACAAATGGCTGAGCTGTTTAAGTTAAAGTGAATAAATACCTAATGAGCCATTAAAGTCTATAAGACTGTATGGCCTCCAGGCACTGGTACCTGGATTCAGCCAATTATAGTTCCATAAGATAAGATGAAGACATCAGGTTGTTATTAGAATATATAAAGGTTGAAGACACTGTTAATAAGTCACTACAGGATGTGATAAAATTGTTTAAACTGTTTAAAAACTCTCGATGTGCTTTGCTAGACACATTTTTACTGTTGGGGTTTTCCTCCTGTAAAGTCTAATCCTTTCTTTGCACAGCCTTGAGAACTACACTCTGCAATATTGAATCAGAACCAAGAGATGATTTGTTTCTACATTTCCATGTTTTTAGCACGTACTCTGGAGGTTATGAAATATTAATGGAGGCAATTCCTCAACCAAGGCATAGAAAGAAGAGGAAGGAAAGAAATGAGGAAATACTGGTTTGGTTTTTTTTTTTTAAAAAAAAAGAAGCAAACCTCCAAGAGAAGAGTCACAAAGAGTGAAAGCTGTATTTGCCTTTAAGCAATACCAATCGTATGGAAATTATTCTCACACAGCTTGTATATATCCTTAACATTTTTCCAAGCTGAAGAGCTCACTCAGCCTGTTCATAATTAGACTTTTCTTGTGCTGAATCTATTTATTAATCTTTAATCATTTTCCCCTACTCAAGCATATAAGATTTGACTGCATGACTATACAATCCAAATACACAAGGAGTAACATATGAAAAATCACCCTGAACACATGGGCAAAGATCTGTGGATGTGCATCATTTTCCTCTCACTGGCTTAAGTCTTCCAGGGGGAACTTGTGTTTGTCCTCTCACTGCTCCACCCCTAAGGCACGTACCCTTCTTATTTCTCTTCTTTTGAACACTTCAGTAACCTCAAGCCTGCCAAAAGTCTTTTGACTTTCAGACTGATCATAACATTTTGGCACTTTCTATTCTCTCTCTGAGCCTGCTTCTCTGTATCCATCTGTTTTCTCTTGGCTTTACCTGGAAGATTTTTGGGGCAGAGTCTGTCTTTTTTATTGTGTGTCTGTGCAGCACTTACTGCAACAGCATCCTGATTTCTCTCCAGGGTTTCTTGCTGTTACTCAGTTTAACTAACGGATATTAAAGCAGGGCATCAGGGGGGCTGTTAATGGGACCATTCTCAGAGCCCAAGGTTAAGCATATGAATAAATATGTACAGAATAAGAGGCTGCCTGATAGAGGCTGAAACATTTCATTTGTTAAAGTCATAAAGCCTTTGAACATGAGAAAACTATCTCAGTACAATTTTCTTTGACTTGCTCTCCTATGACTTCAGTATCAGTCATTTTAAAAATTGTCATTCTGTCCTAAGAACTGTCACATAAAGCCACAGACCACAGCATATTTTTACAGGAGTATTATAAACCTCACGGACTGATCAAGGTTTCTGACAGGCACATTTACACATTTTCATTCCCCCGTTTTCTCACATGAATGTACTGAAGGTTAAAAGCACACAGCATTGCTAGCACAGCTTTATTTCCCAGCAGCATAACTTGCATAAAGACTTATGTGATGCCCTGAACTAGGGAGCATCTCCTCTAATCCCCTCTTGTGCCCTCAGCAGAGCTTCAAGCCAGTGCTTCTGAATTATCACCTATGACTAATTCAGTTTCCTGCTGTCACAGTTCTATTCTGCTTTGGCTCTAAGTCACCAAAGGGGAATAATGTCTCCTTTAACTTCTAGAATCAGATCCTCAGCTTGAGTCAGCCATCGTAATTCAAGTGACATCAACAGCAATAAGGCACATTATGTCAGTTTAGGGGCCAGCCTGGGAATCCTCAGGACAAACCAGCATCAAATCATATAATTCTGCCTCAGTGTTGCAGTGTGAAATCTTATTCTTTATTTCCCATGAATGCATCCCTGATCACTTCTGCAAAGGGTGTCTAACTCCACATTTACTCAAGCTTGTAAGAGCTGGAATATCACAGTACAATAGAAATTCCAGGTCCCTGTGGGAATGTTTTACTGGTCAGAGCTGCATCTTGCCAATGAATATGTGTCTATTGGTGCCACAGGTGGGAGTTTATTGAAGCACTTCAGTAAACATGCAGCTCTTCATGGCTGTGCAAATGAAAGGCTTGATGGAAATACTGTACAATATTCATCTGAAAGAGGCTTCATTCATTGAATCTCCTGATTTTATACCCAATCCTCTCATTAATGCCTTGTGACAGTCCCTGACTTCACAGTGCTTTCTTTATGACACTGCAGTCCTTCCCTTAATGGCAACTCACCAGCCCTGGATTTGTTACAGACCCAAGTAAAAAAGGAGAGAGGAAAAAAGACCTAGTTAAAGATACACAGCAAAGCAAATAAGGAATGAGGCAGTGTGAAAAATATATTCCTAAGTACAGTAATCCTATCTTAGGCAATAAAGAGAGGCTGAAAGTTGGAGCATTTGACTACTCCCAAATTACTTTTGCATGAGCTCTGCCTTTTTGTGTGTTAAAGATTGCTCAAAGCTGCAAATTAAATATTTCAGGAATTACAGAAAATGGAGACCCAACATCCTAATGGCACTTGGAGCCATGACTGTGTAATGCAATCTCCTTTTTATTAAGGGAGATTATTTTCTTCTTTCTTGATTGTATTTCCAGGTTATTTCTTTGTCTTTTATTTACTGTTACTATTGTGCATGATAAGCATACACTTAGCTACAGGCCAAGAGCATCTTTTAAAATCTGCTTTGAACAGCTGTGTGCTTGTTGGCCCAAGACATATTGCTTTGTAAGTCCCAAAGTATATTAAATACATATAGATGAAAAGAAAGAACTGTAGCTTGGGTTTGGAGGAGAATACTGGTGGAATGTATAAATTATTTAAGATTACCAAAAGTCATTTTTGTGATGGAAAGGATAGATAACTCACAGGTTGGATGCAAGGGTAAGTTAATTTTTAGTATTATTAAAGGCTCCATTCTTTGCTTACTACAGGTGAAGTAACATAAATGGCATTTAATAACAATAGAGTAAAATGCATATTTAATTTTCCCTAAGAAAAGAAAGTCTTTTTTTGGTTTGCAGCTATGATAAGATATTTAGAATTAAAAGGCTGCAAAGTATAACAGTAACCTCATATAGTGCAAACTGCAATTTACCACCATCAAAAGAATGTAATTCAGGAACTACCTGGGAAGAAAAACCAAGCTGGTTAGACAAAACTTTCCCATCGAGAATGGAAGTTAAAGAAGAAATGAAAGAAATAAAATACTATCTATATTAAATCACTTAGCAAATATTAGCCATGAAGAACTGAGGAAACAAACACCCCCAATGCCAATCTGAGCCTGGGAGCCAAAGAACTCAGCTCTCCTCATTCCCATGTTTGTGTTCCTAAGAGTACATTTCACTGCTCAGTATGTCCAGGAAACGGGAGCTCCTGTTCGCTGGATGAAAAGCCCAAGTAGTGATTCTGTATTTACAGTGATTCTGTCAAACTAAACCTTTCAGAACACCATGGGGAGAAAGGTCTTCAATTATTTGTAGAATAATCAGGAATGCCTGTCCTCAAATCCCTTACCTCTGGTGAGCAAGCAGCTGTGTATCTTCAAAAACCCAAAGGAGCAGAAAAGAAAATGATAACACATATATTCTCTTCAGATCTAAAGAGATACTGAAAATACTTTTTAAACCAACATTTTAATGTTATTTACAATTTTTTTTTCTTTTAAGAGCTATGAGAGACTCTCAAAGGATAATTTATATTCCTGCAAACTCTGGGGTTTTTTACATACATAAAAAAATCTCCTCTGTGTTTTGATGTTTACCAGGCTGAGCAACAGGTAAGGCCAGATCTCAGCAGTGTGATGGATGGGTTTAGCTCTCTGGCTGGAGATAAAGGCCACTGAGGTGTTTCTTGTGCCACTGACACAGAGCACAAGGATCAATCTCACACCTGAGTGATCCTTTAGCCTTGGATGAGGATGGATGGCATTATGTGACTGCCTCACTCAGTTGGATTCACTCCCTGAGGGCTCAGAGGGACGTGGTCTCTGTCCCTCCAACCTTCAATCCAGGGGGACACAGATTATCTGCACAGGCCAGGGCCCAGCAAGTCTGACCCAGACAGTGCACATTTAAGATCCTCTGATCTCCATTTCCTCATCTTTAATTATTGAGAATCCTCACCTGTCAAAATAAGTTGGACCTATAAACCAAAATCTGAACTAGTACTGTTCCTACTTCCAACTAATGAAAAAAACCAGGGTCACAAAGAGGTAACTAAGGACATTCTTTTCTCCTCAGATTTGCTGAATTTACTCAGATATGACAAAAGAATCTGCCCATCCAGACATTTCTTCCAAATCTCTTTTAAGCAGAACCATCTCACAGTGGCAGAAAACATCATCATTTAACTCAGCAGCCATCAAATGCAATCCACTTAGAGCTGTGCAATGTTCCACAGCCTTTAAATAGACTGAACACTCCTTCTCTGGCAATTACACATTACAACCATCTCACAGAAAGGTAAATTGAGACATAAAGGGATTAAGACCAACAAAACACTGATTTCTGTGGCTCAGCTGTTCTGCTTTCTGGCAACACCAAGGAAACACCTCTATTTTTATGCCAGTTTAAGTTGTAGCCTCTGATTTTGCTTCAATCCAGGAAGGAAGTGGGAGACTCAAGCCCTGAATCTTGGTTTCCACATCTAACTGCAAACCTGATCTGGCTCCTAAAATAACATTACAAAAAGGTTTGGAAGGCCCTTTGAACTTAAAATAAAATAGATAAGCCAAGGAGAAAAATTAATACACTTAAATTAAATATGGCAACAACAAATAAACCAGACAATTTGTTACACAGTATGAATTCTGAAGGAAAACATTGCATCCATTATTTCTTATCATTGCTTCAGGAAAGAAATTCACAGTAGAGGCAAAAAATGAAGTTAGCAATGATTTTTCACTCATGAATGTTTCTCCAGGGATGAGTTATAAAGGAAAAATATGTTGCTTGGAAGAAGAGAGAAAGGATTATCTATGTTTATATATTTAGTAAGACACTTGCACCCACACTTACACTGCTATAGGAAAACCATTAAACAGCACTTTTACACTTTTTCTAGTTTTGTCCTAATATATGAAAGAAGCATTTAGTCAAGAAGTAGTAAAATATCCACGTAAGCTGATTCTGTGTTGGTTATATCTTATCTGGGGAAAGCTGAACATGAAGGCTCTCTAAATATCTGCTGGATCACAGGGGAGCAATAAAACTAACACAGATTATCTGTATAAAATGTGTATGGGACAGGCTGAAACCTCAAAGAGAGCAGATGGGAAGGCAGACAGCAAAGAAGAGGTGTGTTATAATCAGAATATGAGTTTTCAAACACAGAAGGGTAGGGAGGGCGTGCAATTACGAAAGGTTGATTTTGAAAGTAGTTCAGAAAATATCAAAGAGTGGGAAGCCAAGAATGACGACAGCATTTGGGGCTATTGCAGTCATGAGAGCAAAGGTAATATTACCTGAAGCAGAGCATCAAACATCACACAAAACAGGAGGTGCTCAAGTGTAAATAAGTAAACAGAGGAAAGGCTAAAGGGAACAGGGAAAGCGTGGAATGAGCACACCCTGCAGGGAGCAGAACAGCCCAAACCCAAGACTGCCAGTGCAGAATGACACTGTCATTTAATACATTTGCACCAGCTGTTCTGGGGAGGACGGAGGGATTATGTTTGTTGTTTCATAAATTCGATTGCCAAATCAAACCTTAGAATCTTGGGTATGTTTGTCTTGTACAAACAAGAATAACAGTGAATGTTTTCTGCCTCCGAAGGGGGTTTAACCAGGCACGGGTCAGAAGTCTTAGCACTGATCAGTCTAGAGCTCTCCCAGTTTACCAGCAGCCTAATTCTGTACTGGGGTGATCATGTCAGTGTATGTCCAGGTGGATAAAACCTATAACCCTGATTCATCCTAATTACATCAGTAATTAAATCAAAGAAATGGGAGCACCCACAAGATTAAGACTCAGAACACACTTATGTAGCTTGTGACACAAGAGCTGATAAAATGAAGATTCTGAAAGCTCCCTTGACAGTGTGTTGAGTCTCACCTGGACCTCCTTCAGGGGTTTGTTTGGGAAATGTCTCACTTTGAATTATTGATCATATAAATAAACAAAGTGAAAATGAAGAATAGAAAGGCAGGAAATGGTAAAGCTGAGGTATGGAAGCAAAGATATTACCCATATTAAAGAATATTCCTGTTGTTCCGTGACAGAATAACAGCATTATGCCTTCTGGCTCATGTTGGTACTTTGGTTAAATCCCTTAAGTAGATTAGAAAGAATTACAGACACTACTGGATATTAAAAAAAAATCCCAAAACCTCTAAAACAGGTAGTGTGTGTGTATAGTTTATACTGCTATCAACAAAGTGCTGTCATGGTACAGAAATAAATGGAAAAGAAGACTTGCTTGCATTCATGATGGGGAACTTAGTAAGTATAAAATGGAGGTCTGGAAGTTTAAAACTTACTTGTTCCCTTCTGATGATTTCTGTACTCAGCTGCTCCCCATCTCTTTGGATAAACTTCAAGGTAAATTCTTTCTCTCTCATGAAACAGTAACCCCCAGTCACTGACAGAAGATTGCAGAAACAATTTTCATGCTATTTTATTTCATATCTTTGTATGCTGTAATTTTTTTTTTTGCACTTATTGTGTTATATTCTATATCCAGGGTAAGCTGGAGAAGTCTCACTGAATCAAAAAGGTAGTGCTAATTCCTCTAAAGGTCCCTCTGATTTTTACTCTATAGCTGGTATTTTTACAAACTAAACATATTACATCCTTCTGCACTTCTTTATTCCTAAGACTTCAAAAAAAGCTGCAATAAACATATAAAATCTGAATGTCCTCTCCAGAATCTTGGATATATGGGTAGGTTGACCATAAAGCATTTAATGTTTTTTTGTTAGCATTCAGAAGAATGGTTGGTTGGTTCCTCCAGACATTTTTCATTTCCCATTTCAAGCAGTAGTCAGTATTTATCAGACCTCCTCGTGCTTCTCTAATTGGATTCTTTGCCCATTTGAAATGCACAGCAACATTCTGCTCTGAACAATACACCCAGACAGAACACACCTCGTTTAAAAATACATAAGTACATTTCTTGTTTGAACACAGAAAAAAACATTTCAAATTCCTCCAGAAAAACTTCAAGGACATCAGAAGATTCAGGGCAGGCTGACACTGACCCAGCAGAAGTGAGACCTGGGATAAATCCACTTTAATCCAGTTCTCTCCTACAATCACCTATTGTTTATTCTTTATCAATAACTTTGTATTTTGAAATGTTCCTGAGACCTCTCTGCCAAACCATGAAGTGTCTCCAAGAAGCAGCAAAACACCTCAAGTTCAAGGCACCAAACACAACTGAAAACCCACAAACCAGTCTTGGTATTCAGGGGGCTGCATATATCCAAAAAACCTGATAAAATATAGTCAGTAATTTTCCAGAAGATGATGCTGCATTACTGTTACACAGAAAAATTTACTGCCTGAAGTATTGTCTGAAACAATGCCTAAAGCAAGAGCAGTGATGTGAAATTTTACAAGGCACAGCAAAAATCTACATGTATGACAGAATTTTAAGGGCTACCAAAGACACTGAAAATTCTAGAATAATTATAAATACCTAATAATCTATACACATAGCATTAAAAATAATAATAATTCAAATTAAAAGTAAAATTAAAATGTTGCTGGGTTTATTCTTTTAAGTCATTTAGCTACTCTTGTATTCTGCCATGAGTATTTACTTCACAGTTGATACTCTGATGCAGCAGTATTGCCTCCAGACATTATGAGAGAAGATCTGATCAGGAATTTAATCCTATTTCTGATTATGACTATTTTCTGATTTATTTGGATTTGTTATTCTGAAGATTTTCCCCTCAAAACATCTGGATGTCTCTTACTTCGAGAACATGTGTGACCACTCTAGGACAGTGTCACTCACAGGGCAAGCTTATGAAATTTGCTGGCTGTGTACACACATACCCTTGTGAGAGAAGGTAAATATCATTTTTCCTTTCCTTTCGCTCCTTAAAAAGGGCAGATCCCTGGAAGTTTGCAGTAATATGCCATAGTTTCATGTGAGGAGCTCAGCTGAGACAGTGATACAAGCGTCAGTCACTTGATTGGCAGCATGTGAAGGAGTGTGGTTTTTAATTCCTCACACCAACGAAATTCTGATGGCAAATATCTCCTTGAAAATATACAGCTTTTGTTGTTGTTGTTTGTGAGGTTTGGGTTTTTCTTAAGAATACCTCCTAGAATTCTGGACTCTTAGGAACTGGAATTCACCAAAGACATGCAAGAAGTAAACATCTGCCCCAAAACCTTGGCTGTGGCACTGAAACACAGTTGTGAAAACTGTCCCCTGGTAGTGGCTGCTGAGGACTTTTGGCCAACAGCTAATTGATGGGCTGGCTGCCCAGTCTGTGAGATGATGCTGGATCTGAAAATCAAGCCTGACTTTCTTTGCATCTCTTCCCGTGTTCCTAAAATGAACATGCCTGTACATGTGTACTGACCTCAGCCACACATTGGTAATTCCTCAGTGTGTGAGGAACTGGATGAGCAGAGACTTCAGAAATCCAGGTGCTCCATTGGTGGAAGGAGAAGCAAGGACTTGGGACCAAGAGGAATGAATAAACCAGGCAAGGCGAGAT
Organism: Serilophus lunatus; assembly: GCA_013399895.1. Lineage (NCBI taxonomy): Eukaryota > Metazoa > Chordata > Aves > Passeriformes > Eurylaimidae > Serilophus > Serilophus lunatus. The sequence continues at coordinate 1,980,758 of VXBA01002171.1, forward strand.
GGAATTTGACTCCACATCTACGATGTTCAACTTAATTCCAAAAGGGTCCTGGTAGACACAGCCCATCCCTTCTGCTCTAAGTGAAGCCAAGGTTTGATCCACAGGGTCAGAATTTTCAGAGGAAAATAAAAAGGGCCTGTTCACACAACCTCTTCCCATTTCAATTGTTACCTGAACCCCCCCATCTGGCTGCTGGTCCCCTCCTGCTGGAGCTTGGTACCCCTTCTGCCATTCCAGCTGAGATGATTTCCTCACAATGAACTGGTTTGGCTCAAATAGTTTCAATATCAGTGAGGTTTTCAAAGCTCTGGAATATGTGTGTGGATACTCCTGGCAGGAATCGAGCTGGAGGGTCTTAGAGGGAAAGTAAGTGCCTGAAGTGATGAGGAGGAATGTGGGTGGATGGCATCCTGAGGAAAGAGTGTGGGCAGGGAAGTTGTTAGGGAATGTGGCATCCAGCTCCCATGGAGCCTCATTAAGGTTTAAGGTAACATTTTTAGCCCCAGTTGGAAATGTGATTCTGACATTCATTCCAGTGTTTCCATTTCAGTTTTTCTGCTCATCTGTATGGTCTGAGAGTATGTGAGAAGCAACATACAAATTGGAATAACAGAAATTAATCATTCAGTTAAAATAAGTGTCTAAAATCCCAGCCCTTTGAAATTAATATCCAAGCACTTTCACCAAGGGCAGGACTTCACTTACTGGATGTACTCTGGCACAGAGCCAGTGGCAGTAGATCAGTGTCAGGGTAGCTACAAGTGACTGCTCTGGCAGTGATGGAGCACAGGCACTTCCCATTTTTTCATTTCCTCACTCCCATTAACACATGCAAATGATGTGCCTTCCGTGTCTCTTTTGCTTTAGCAACCTCAGTTAATTCCCTTTAACACAGATTTTTTTTTTTTCCAGACGTCCTCAGGAGACATTTACACAACCTTTTTTTGTAATTTTGAGGGAGCAACAAGCAATGATGGAGAGAGATGAAGAATGGCAGAGTCCTGAAGCAGAGGAATGAGCACTGAAGGGCCTTATCCTTATGTGAAGAACCTGCTCAGCAGTAATGGACTAAAATGCAGAGTACAGGAGCCTTCAAACAGCAGAGGTGTTTGTAAACTCTTGAACACACTTGTCAGGTAATTCCCTGCTGGGTTGCACTGGTAGATGTACCCTTACAAGTGTTCCAGAACAATGGCCTTTGCATATGCCACAACTACATTTGGAACATATTTTCCAGACATATGCCATTCAGTGGTGGTTGTTAAATGCTCCATCCATAAACCATTATGCTCTTCTATATTGAGGTTTCACTGCAACAGGCAGCTGTTTGACAGAGAATAAACTCCTGGGGACAGCAGCAAATCAAATTAAATATATCTCCACAGAGCTATCATAGGGGGGTGCATGGCTTGATAGGCTGCAGCAGGAACAATAAACACACACAGGAAGAGCAAACCTGAGATAAATCAAGACAGACCGAATGAGAAAGCAGACAGACAAATCACCAATGCCTCCAGAAAGTCATTAGGAGTTTCAGTGTTGATTCCAACAGAACCAGTATTTCAGCTGCCTGGCTGTGGGCAGGAAGGTTTTAATCCTATAAATTCAGAGATTATCTAATTAGTGTCTTTTCTCCCTCACTTTATGAACTCGGTTATGGGGATTATATTCAATGATATGTCAATAAATAAGTTCACTGAGAAAAAAAAAAGTAGAACACGATAATCGTTCAAACTTGGTTTATTCCCTTTTCTAATATTTATTTTCCTTTTAGTAATATTTATTTTCCTTATATAAACCTGAAGTTTAGTAGGGACTAATGGAAGAAAAGGGTTTGGTTATTTCAGAGAATGGATCTAAACATGTATTCATCTCAAACACTGGTTTCTTCTCATTAACAACTTTTTTACAAACAAGACAATATGAATGTTTTCTTTCCTCCTACTTTTCTCTTTTGCATGCATCAAAGCCTGCCAAATACGACTGATAAAGATGACCTGCACTAGGGAGGGAAAAAATCCAGCATGAGAGGTGCCAACATAGTGAATAAATTCCTCTTAATTAATAAATTTCATTACATGAACAATGGCGTGGAAGTGAGCACTCCAGGGAAGTGCAAGGTGTTCACATGATACCTTATTTCAATATATTTTATATCAAAAACCTGTTCTTTCAATACTCCCTTTCTCAGCCACTTGTGTCAGCCTGAATAGACTCAAATCCTCAGAATTATTTCCTTCTGGAAAAGAAATGATAAATCTCTGTAGCAGCAAGAACAGCCTTGTTCTGTTTTAAAAGCTTTCACTCCTACATCATCCGTCCTGTTAAGGCTCTCTCTCACCTAACACAGCACAGCCTCCTGATCCATCTGTGTAACTGGAGTCTACAACACTACATTTTGGGGGGGGGTTATGGTTTTCTGAGTGATCTTATCTAAATCAGATGTATATTGAAAAACAGAGAAATAGACCTATGCTGCTCTGACTCACAGAATAATTTGTTATCATCAAATATAACCTGTTTTTCCACCATAGATCTGTCAAGCATCTCTCCACAGGCTGCTTGGGAAAGGCAGGATGGAAGCAGTGGAGAGCTGTCCCTAATTAGCCTAGCCCGATGTTATTTTAAAAATACTGTACATTCATTGTCAAATTAGTCTGTTCAGCCTGAGAGTTCCTGTGCAACTCTGGCACCACCATAACTCTGTTGGTAAAAATTTTCAGCAGGGAGAAAAGAATCTCTTTCAGAGCAAAGTCAGGAACAACAGGTATCATTGTGCTCAGCTGTATTATCACTAGTTCACAAAGATGCTTTAGCACCTTCTCCTCTCAGTGCTCTGCTGATGAAACTGGGAGATAACCACATTCCTGTGAAAGCTGGACAAATCTGTCCTGGTTTTAAGCCTCTGAAATTCTTTGCTTGCACAGGCTCAGGGAAAATGAATCAGATAAATTCTGTGAGGCCTTTAGCTGTACCCACCATGCTCCATTGCTTGGGGTTGCAGGATCTGAGCAAGAATTTCCTCTCCTGCTGTGTCCCTGACACCCAGGGCAGGGTGCAGCACTGGGAACTGCACCTGGACACCAGCAAACTGCCTCCTGTGACACCAGTCCTGCTGCTGGTCAGCAAAACACAAAAGGAGGATAAGGGGGTGGGGAGGGAGCTTCCCAAAGAAAAGCAGGAAGGAGAGATGTAGTGTAAGATTGTCAGTGGGAGCTGAAAATCACAGATCTGATGTTCACCCACAGAGCTGAATTTGACTGGGGTAAAGATTGGGATAAGGGTGGCTGGAGAGCAGCCATCCAGAAAGGGTTGTGGGCGTGCAGGAGGATCAGAGAGCCAGCAGTGTGCCCTGACAGCCAGGAGGGCAAATCCCACCCTGAGGTGCACCAAACACAGTATAAACATCTGGTGAAAAAAGGAGATTATTTGTTGTCCAGAGAAGCTGTGGCTGCCCCATCCCTGGGAAGGTTCAAGGCCAGGTTGGACAGGGCTTGGAGCAACCTGGGATAGTGGAAGGTCTCCCTCTCCCTGCCCATGGCAGGGGGTGCAGCAGGTGATCTTTAAAGGTCCCTCCAACTCAAACCATTCCATGATTCCAAGATTCTACAATCCCATATTTTCTCTGACTCTGAAGCCCTATCCCCAGTCCAAGCTTTCACAGGCACAGTTGAGCTTTTTCTCCTTTCTTTCTGAGAGTGAAGCAAGAGATGAAGATGAGCTCAATCCATGAAGCTCTCCAGCAGGATTACAGTCAACACACAGAAACTCCCCCTTGCACAAACAATGTGTTACAAACCCCTTGGTTGGGATCCTCTGCATCCCTCCCATGTTGGGCTCTGGGGATGAGCAGGACACTCCTGTTGGGCTCAGCTCTGACACTCACCCTGCTCCTGACAAACCCCACCACCCTCCTGTTCCAGGGAGGCTGCAGTGTTGTGCCATAAATAAAGCAGAGAGCTGCAGATTTCGAGTACAAGATCAAAGATCTCTGGTGCAAAATGTATTTCAAACGCAGAACTATCTGAAGCTTGGGTAGAACTCAAAGGATGATTATTCAAAAATCCAATTAAAACTTTATCCCTTGCCTAAAGCCATTCTCTTTAACATAACTCGGTAGGAGAACTTTACTTGCAGTGAGAATATGAAATTTCAAGGCCATCTTGTCAAAAGAATATTCTTTGGAAAAAAGCCACAACAACATGTATTTAAAAAATTTAAGTAAACATACCTTAAATATTTAAATTGCATTTTAAATATTGTTCTGGAACATAAAGTCTATCTAAGTATATTCTTAGACACAGGCTATAATAACTTAATGATTTTTTCATTCTTTAAAGTTCTTGCATCATTTCTCTTTTCTTTGTATTTAAGCAGAAACAACCTGGGTCATTTTAATTCTTAATTTTTTTCTTTCTCCACCACTCCTCCCAACACTCTCAAATTCTGACTCTGGTTAAAATTCAGTAAATTATTCCAGTCTAATCCCCAGTAATTGGATTAATGAATTGTCTAGTTTAAAAGTCACATTTTGGTGAGAACTTCACATAACTGTTTCAGCAAATGAGTTACCCTTTGTACTTCCTGTTCTTTAAAAAAAAGGGCCTATTAGTCTAAACAATTTAGTAAAAATTGCTTTTCTGATTGCCATTTCTTCAAAATGGAAGCAGAATATATTTTATTTCCTCACAATCTGCCCCAATTCCTGCCTAGTTTGTCTCTTTCATATATTAGTTGTAGGTGCTGCCTTTCAGAGATTAAAATTGTTAATTCTACACACAATTAAGAGATGATAAAGAGGACAAGATAGATATTAATATTATACAGAATACAAAAAAGCCAGGCAACCCTCTGTTTTTCACAAATAGTGAGCTATTGCAGTGAGCTAATGCATCCTGCAGGGAGTTACAACATCTCCAGAAATAGGAATGCAGCTCCTTTGAAAATCCTAAAAATCTGTACTTGCACATGTTCATTATAATTCTGGCAGCATACAGATCTGGGGTTTGCCTTTGTCACTGTGACAAAACAATCAACACAACTCCAATCCTACTTTTTAAGAAAACAAATCTCCCATTGACTTGAACAATGGCAGCGACTTGAACAAAACCAGCAGATTCCAGCATTTAGCAAACCAGGGAATTTCTGAGCTTCACTTTAAGCAGCCTGCACAGACAGCAAGCCTCTGGAGCTGAAACCAGACTTCCAAGGCTGTTGATAACACGGGAAAAGTTGGCTAATATGCCAGAAGCTGCTCTGCCAGCCCTGCCCCACTGAGGGAATTAGAGAACCTCAGGAAACTGGCCCAAGCTCTTCCCAGGAGGGGCAGCTAATGAGGAGGCTGGTGGTGAATCCAATGAGGCCAATGAAGTGTGACAACTTCAGCAGGGTCTGACACTGGGCGTGAACTGCCTCCTCCTGCAGGGCTTGTCAGGAGGGCAGAGCTCCCAGGCACTGCCACAACACCCCCCTGCTGAAAACAGGGATTGAATACAGAATCCCACATCAGGCTCTCAGCTGCAATCTGAGGGTGAGGTTTAATAATTTATCCAGCATGTCAGATTACATATTGCTGTATCTCAGCATTCTCCAAGTACTTATCAGTCCTGCTACACTTATTTTAAGAGGAAAGAGTATGCATTCAGCCGTTAGATATAATGTGGCAACAGGTGATTTTTTTTCTTTTTTCTGAACATTTCTGGGCATCCTCAATATAAAACAAAACCTCAGCCTGACTGAAAACCCAACCCACTTATGCCACACTTAATCCCCTAACTGGAGGCACGATGACTGGAAGTAGCACATCAAGGCAATTCAGCCTTCCCTATAACCTGTGTATCATGGAGTTGATGCTTTAATGGAAGATTTATGGAAGCTGCATGTGGAAAAATAACAATCCTAAGACAGTCAGCTGAGTAAGTGCTGAAACAGACTCATGACATAGTGCTTCCCTTTAGGTCCATTTATGAGTCTTCTGAAGACAGGTACTCAACACTGATGGACATTTACACAACACTGCAGTGGTACCACCCTTGCTTGAGAAATGTTTGGGGTCAAAGTTCTTGAGAAATTGAAATGTTTTTGGAAGCCCCAAAATCCCAGACAATAGATGTGAGGGTTTATTCCTTATTTTCCGAAGAAAACGATGCTAAAAATGTGTTAACTGCTCCTGGCCTGCTGACCTTAACCCTAATCTCTTCTCCCTTTCTAGAGGAGTTTCCTTACCAAGAGGCTGAAAAATCAAATTACTCTTACCCTTATCCTACTCTCTGTGGTTTAATAGACCTCTGTACCCATTTCCCCAAGGAGGAATTCCCACAGAAGGAATTTTTTGTGGGTTATGACAGTCAATAACTAAAATAAGCTACAGTGATACACACGTAACATCTTCCTGCTTCAAGAAGCACTTACGCCTTTCTTTTAACAGCACTTTGTGAATGGCTCAGCATCTGCAAATAAACTGAGCATCCCCCAGTCAAGCAATATTTTGCCTCTCATTACTCAACCAGGGCACATGGAGAGCACAGATCCTGCTCAACTCCACACAACTTGCACAAAGAGGCAAGAAAAATGGCATAAATTGATCATAAACAAGCCTAAGTGACAAAGTAACATAATTTCTATTGATTTGCTTTCAAAAGCAGGATGCAGCTGTGAAACTCAGAAGCTTTTATATGCTGCACCTTAGAGCACAGCAGCTCCCACCGCTTACTGAGGAGAGAGCCACTGAAACAGCCTCCCTTTTTCCTTCTCAACCCACAGTAACTGAAGGTGTTCTTTAGCATTATGTACATGTCCCTCTAGAAATGACACTGCAGAAGTTACACAGAGGGAGAAAAAGGAACTGGACTTCTCTCTTGAGTTGTGAAGACTCTGACAGAGTTATTGTCCTAATAACTAGTACAGATGGCAAATATTTATTTTCTCTTCAGCATCTTTCATGCTAAAATCACTCTTTTAGCACCAAGTTGGAAAATCCAAGCAGTGCCAGACAGCTAAGAATCAATGGCCAGTGAAAGAAAATTAATGGCACTTACCAGCAGATGGCTTTCATGAGCAGCCTGTCCCACCTTCATCTTCAAATAATCCTTTTGCACTTGAAACCACACTGTGACTGTGATACAGAACTCACTGCAGGAATCTTCAGCCTCACATTGCTAACTCATCAATTGAACAGATGAAGTGACCTCAGAAAGCCAAACACGACCAATAACCAAAACCAATACAACTGTTGGAAAGGAAACAACTCTGCGGGTGCTGGAGTTTTGATGGAGACCAGATGTCATGTAACAAATGTAACAGCTCCAGGTAGATGCTTTGTCTGTAATCTCCTTCTCAGCCCCACATCACAGATCCCTTGGAACAGCTCCTGGGAATATCAGCAATTAAGTGAGTGCAATGCAGGAAATTCAATGTACATGAGGTGAGGCAGCAGGGCCAGACTGTCCATGAGCTGCCAACTCAACCACCCGGGTCAGCAGCAGAGCAGGACCCACAGGGGACAGCTCTGAACTTGAGAGGAACTCCCACAGCTCGTTTGCTGTGGCCAAGTCCAGGAACCTTCCTGCTTTTAAGATTGGTAGGAAAACAAAAAGAGGTGTGCCTGCTTCCCCTCACCTAAGGGCAGCTCTAGGTTTCTGTGTTGGATACAAGCAGCCAGAGATCTAGGAAATCACAGGGGTGTTAAGGAAGCATTGGCAGCTTGGCTTTTCTTTCCTTATAAGCCACAATCACTTCATGTCACTGAACCAATTCTCATAAAATTGTCTGAGGCTCCAAGTGGAAAAACCTCATTATCCTTCGAGTCCAGCTGTTAGGAATATGGGATTACGTTTTATTTCCATCTGCAATACAGTAGAAGCATTAGATCTTTTTGAACTATGGCCAGGAGGATGCACATTTAATTACCCTCATAGCTTCTCCTGCTTCAAAATAAAACCCTCTTTGAAAATCATTGCATTTTCAGAACTCTTCCACTTGAAGAGCCCTGGTTTCCTCGGTCTTGAAGATCTTAACAAAGAGGGAGTTTTCTCTTGCTCTATATTCCTTCCAGCCAAGACTGGCTTGTACATTTTTATACAAGCAGCTAATTTTCACCTGAAAACCTGAATTCTAAGGCAGTTCAGAAAGAACAGAAAACTCAACAGAAGAATGAAGCCATCCTCTGATCATTGTTAAAAACAGGAGAGTCCTGTAATAGTTGTGTGGTGAAAAAGTCTGTCCCAAGACAGTTATGTGTGTTCATATACAAAGCCTGATGAGCAAAATGCTACAGGGAGAAGTGATGAGTAGTTTGTTTGGTGTGATATCCTGATGTAGGTCTGATATTCTCAAATGTAGTAGCCACTTTTCAGTAAGCTTTTCAAAGGTGCTAAATACATATATACACACCCTGTACATTCCCCAACATTCACATTTTAGGTCTAAAACTTGCACATAAACTTTATCAAAATCCTAAAAGTGCCTCAAAACTGTGGGGTTTGCAGTAGAAGTGGCAGCCAGGTTCTTCACCTAATAATAAATAATAATGCCAGGAGAAGACATATCTTAATTAATCCAGACTATTTTATACATCTGACCCTGCCCTGTCTCTTTTCCAGCCTCTTCTCTGTGATCAATACCTGTGATCAACTTCCAGCATTTCCTGAGGGTAAACCATAGATTTTAAGTTCAAAAACCTTCATATGAAGCACTGCCCAGTTGTGCAGAAAACACTGTAATTACTGATCCAAGAGGAAAACCTGACAGTCACTCTGAAGTTATTTCCTCAAGTTGGTCAGGATGGAGTTGCCTGTTCAAAGCCTGCCACTGAAGGTTTCCAATGGTTTGGAGTGTTTAATCCTTAGTTCCATAGGTAAATAAAGTGCTCCCTGGTACAGTCAAAAAGACATCCAGAGAGGGTGCACAAAAACCAAACCAAATTCAAAAGAAACTCCATTTTTCTTTACTGGTTTTGGCAATTGAAAAATTGCTGAACACATCTTGTCTGCCAGGAGATGAGAGTTTGGGGTTTTTTTTCAATCCTATCTTATAAAAATCAATAAAACTAACTTGTTGTATGAGAAAGCTGTTGGTTTTTTTGGAACTGTTCTTAAAAACATAACAAAGGTAAGATGGCAGAGAGGGTTGTCATTGCTAATGTGACATCTCTGCCACTGATGGTCAGATGCTGTCTCTGCTCTCAAGGAATAACAGGCAGTGAATCTACTCTTGTCTTTCAACTATTGGTGCTACAGAACAGAAATTGATGGAATCTGTTCCCAGAACAGGTGACCAGCTTGGAAGATAGAATTTATTTCTAATAATAACTATGAAAATAGTGCATCCAATTAACTAACTTCATTCTAGGAGAAAATTGGACACTTACAGCTTTCTTCACTTGTGTTTTCACACATGAGCAGACACTCTGTCACTTTCGATTCCTCTGTGTAGTTCTTTTCTTGAAAACAGACACAGAATAAATCCAAAATTACAAACCAGCATGAAAATTCTGTTAAATGGACCTTCTGCTGTGGTGAAACTGTTATCAAGGAGGGCCATTAAGTGAAGGAAGGGAGATGCTGAAATACACAAGACATGATTTACTGAGAAAGTTTATTTATTGGTTTACAGGTCACACCTATCTCTTTATTTAAAAAGCTTTTTATCAATTTAAAACATTACTAGAGCCAAAGTGTAATATACAGATTTAGAAACTTCTCAACTGATCCCAAAGTATCAGTCTCTCTTGCTCTCCTATTTGAACACTTCTTTATTGTTCATTATATTTTAGCAGCCAAAAAATGGAAATATAGCACAACATACCTCCTGCACTCAGAGATGCTGGGTTTTGAACATTAATGCAAAGCCTTTCCATGTTCCAGCAAAGCAAGGATTCAGTGACATTTTTAGTGTTTGAAAACGGAAAATACTGAAAGGTTTTACGTGAGACCTTTTTAAGGGTGAAAAAGACAGATATTATAGAAATAAAATTGTAGATTATGGTTTTCACAATATAATTGATGAAAAATTTACCTTCTTTCAGTCCTTTCCAAGTACTTTGGTACTGAATAATCCATAGCAGCATTATGACAAAGTGCAGCTCCTTTCAAAGACAGTTTATACAGTTTCATTGCCAACAGAATACTGGTGAGCTCAAGTATTTTCCATTCAAGTTCTGCTGAGTTGTAACTGATTAAGAGAATTTTACTCACTCTTTACTACACACCTCCAGCCCATCTGCACATAACAGATGTCTAGAACTTGCAGAGCCAGTCAGGTTTTGAATACATGGCCATGGAAGCAAAACAAGTGAGAACCCAGAGAACTCTGTACTGTGCTGAGCACATTTGTTTTACAAGGTACATTCTCATTTACATACAGGCACTGCAGATTATTACAGCTCCTTACAGGCGAGGGGCACTTAGTTCTCAGAATATTGAATTAAAGTTTGCTGTTTTGCTGGAATTGAGACACCAAGGCAAGCACCTGCTCAGAGGCTTTGATGTGTTTAGTGGCCAGGTAAGCTGCACTGTTACTGGCTGTATCCTCCAGGAAGTACCTGTAGTTCACCATCATGCCACAGGAAGCCCCAATGCCCCGAGGGCTCGTGTCCCCCATCCAGTTGATCCTCCACAGCACGGAGCCGTTCTGGAGGTGGAAGTTGGCCACTGGATTAAGGGCATAGCCACGGTGTTTCTCTCCATACAAGTACCAGGCACACAGTCTCATCAGGGGGGAATGCAGCACCTCAACTAGTTTTTCTGACCTCACCCACTCGTTGGTGTTGAAGAGTTTCTTTAGTGTTTCAGTGGAAGAGTCTCCTGTGACTGCAGAGATTTCCTGCCACTCGGATTCTGTGAAAAGTTCATTTCTCCCCTGTTCCTTTGTCTGGGGGGAGAGGAGACCAACAAGCCATTTTGTGAATCCTGGGATAGGTGAAAGAGTAGAAAACGTTTTTATCTGAGGAAGTTCTTTCTGCAGACAAAGGGAGAGAAAAAAAACTCATGAGTTTTGTCATGATTGGCACAGAGAAATTTGAGTGAGAGAAGAGCTGGGAGGCTTTATTTGATGTCAGAGGAAGACCAGGGATTCTAAGATACACATGGACACAAAAAAAAAAAAAAGGTAAGAAAATCACCCTGCCAGTAACAGGTGAGTGACTGGAAAGCACTCAGAGCATGAGGAAAACTTTAACCCTGACTGAATTACACCCCTCACACATAATCTATATAAAAGTACTTATGCAGCACTTACCAACCCTGAGTTCTGCTATATCCTTTTACAGGCAGAAATAAACAAATAGAATCACATGCCATAAAGAAGTTATTCTGAGGAACATAATTTTGAAAAATAAAAATACGAGTTTTCAGAACCTTTTAAATACCATTTATTTTTTATATGTAACTATCTTTTTTAAAATCAAGAGCAGTTTAATATTTCAGCCTACTGTAAAATCAGAAGTACTATTTTTACATTTTTATGGAAAGAGGTTATTTTCTGAAGTTTTGAATGAAGTCCTTTATACAGGCCAGCTACTTTTCATCATATTCCCTAAAATAGCACGACAAGAAACACATACTTGCAATAAAAAAAAAGATATTCACACAATTTAATACTTGTTTAAACAAAGTAAAACTCTACTCTTACTGATCTCTGATTAAAACCCACGAACTGTGCAACCATGTAAAGCAAAACACACATAAGCAAAGCTGTGTGTTAGTTTTGGGGCACATTAATGTGAAGAATAAATTCACTGTCACTTGGAATTAGCAAAAATTCCATCAGTCAACCCTGCTGAAGGAGTGAGGGGCAAAGGAACAGAGGGAACATGGAGCTGAGCTGAAACCACCACAGTGTTGGTTTAATTACTGTTCATACAGCAAGGAGTGGTAAGAACCAAGACATTCATCAACATTACAGGAGCATCTTAATGTCAACAGAAAATTGTCTTTAAATGACTACAAACTGCAGATTTTGTACTTGGAGGATTGCTGAAGGTAACCATTAAAAAGCCATCACGGCTCAGCCTGTTGATGGCAATGACAGTGCCAGGCTGAGCTGCACCTGCCCTGTGGCATCCCCAGGTACCTCCCCACACACAGCTGCCATCTGCAGGCTGGGCCAGGAGGATGCAGAAACCTGGGAATGCTGCCTGGCTCACCTACCTCAGCCTGCAGACAAGCACCATCCCCAGGAACTCAGCTTGTTCAACATCTCTGCCCTTCCCACATGGAGCTTCCCCAATGGGTCGCTGCTGTTCTGCTGGATTGCAGCTCTGGGCTCCCACCTCTCCAGCCTGGTGACTGGATAAACTGGAAAACCTCCCTGGCTCCCCTCAGCTGAAGCTCTTTGATTATTATTTAGATATGTAAGCTAAAGAACTCGTCTTCAGGACCAGGAAGGAACAAGAAAAGCAGATCAAGTTACAAAGAAACATCTCATTTTATCTCCCTAAAGAACCAAACAAAGGAAAAAGCAAAAATCACAAATTTCTGCATCTTCTTGAACAAAACAACCATCTTGACTGGGTCATATCCATAACTGCTACAAAGTGCAATACCAGGAAAGTTGTGGAAACTTAGTAAAGTAGAAACTTCTTTCAAGTTTCCACTAAAGGACATGATGATATTTTAAGAGTAATGCCAAAGCTGATGTCTGTGAAATACAATCATCAGGTTTCCCTGAAGGTGCCTTTCATTAAAGAAAAAAGTTCATTTACAGACATCTGTTACACCTCTTTTTTACAACTCTAGGGAATACAGTATTTATAAAAGAAATAGTTTATTAAGTTTGTGCTCCTGCTGCAGACCATGGCTACAGGAGGCATACATACAGAAAGTATGTTTTAATTAAAAAAATGTTTCTTGGTGTAGACAGGTCAGACTCTTTTAGAAAAATTTCCCCTTTGCTTTTGAAAAGGAACAGTGACAGAATAAATTTAGAAAAAAATATCTGGAGGTAAAAAAAAGGGAAAAAATGAGAACAGAACAAAGCACACCAGACTTCAAACATCTTTCCCTTCCCAACCCCATGCTACACACTTCTCCATGGATATACATCTATTTATCCACAAATCAATTCAAAATAACTATAAAATTTGAATACAGAGTCAAATGCACTCACTAAATCTTCCTCTGGTCACCTTTCATCTGCTTCCTTATTGTGTTTCTCAATCAAGAAGCACATCTACCCAGCACATCTGGAATCCCATTTTCCTTACTGCAGGATCTCAGTCAGCACTGCAGAGCTCAGCTCAGGGGGCTCTTGTCAGCTACACTTCCCTTGACTCAACACTGCCACAACACCAGGGATCTCCTGCAGAAGGAGGAGGGAGAAGGATGGCACAGAAGGGAATTTTTAAAGGCCGCTAGAAAAATACTTCGAGGTATTTGTTCCTGGAGAAAAAGCTGAGGTCAGTAAAGAGCAGCATCACCTTCACTCCTCCATCAGTGCCCTGAGCTGTGCCTGGACGTTGCTGAGCTGCTGAGACACTTTGCTGTCACATCCTGTGTGACCTGCTGCAAGTCAGCTCTCACTGGGGCTGGATGAATTTCTGCCCAGAAGGGACAGCACAACTCCCTTCTGAAGAGCCAATGCCCCAGGAGCCTCCTGCCCTGTCCACAGGATAATGAGGGACAAGATGTCAGCAACTGCCTTGGATGTGAAGGACCTGCAAATGAACCTCAGAGCACAGAAACACAAACCCAAAATCTATAATGAGAAGTGCCCTTTTCATGTCACATCCTGAAGCAGCAGCCAGCTCCCCTCAAAGAAAATGGGCTTCAAAATTGAGATTCACTCTTCTGTGCCTTCATTTCTGTTGTGCTTTAAAGCTCCTCCTCAGTCTATAACAGACAGCACAAGACACAGGAATACATGGGTAAAAATTTTCCAATTAATGACCTATCATGAGAAATCCTCAATGTGCTGCTGGAGGGAATACAGATGTTACTGTTGTGCATTAAGGGAAAAAAAGAAAACAAAAACAGAGACAAAGGAAAAAGTTGTTAGAGGCTATTTCCTTTAGACAAGGATTCAAGGACTATAGAATGTGTTTCTTTTTGACCTGAAGATGGGATTATATTCCTTAAAGGTTTGCCTTTTTTTTTTTCTAACTATATCACTTATCCTACAACAGACAGTGCCTTTGAGAACACACTGCTTAGGTCTCTTTCATGATTTCATCAGAGATATTTAGGGTTAAAACCGAGAGGGGAAGAAGGAAGGTAACGCTGAAATTTGAGAAGCAGAAAATTCTTCTTTCAGGTAAAAGTTAAAAATGATTGGACCAAGAGAAAAGGCTGCTTAGCACAAAGTCTGAACTCTTCTGCACCATCTCTGCTAAGGAAGCAGTGTTTGAAAACACTACTTTGCTACTGAGCAAAGCTCACACACTGAGTTTTTCTCACAGGAGCTGAGTTGTGTCCATTGCTTCCACAGGGGAACAATTCCAATCTCCTCTCCCAGCTTCCAAAGCTCAGAGGGCACCTGAGCACCACCCACAATGACAAAAGTGAGAATGAGTAATTTCTTCCCATATCTGTGTGTTAACAATAACCACTGCAAAGTTCCTCATTAAGTAAGTGACTCTGATTCCTGGTGCACTGACTCCTCTTTGCTTCTCATCACTTTCAAGAGCGACCTGTTCACCAAGACAACCCGAAATATTTAACAGGGGGTCTATTAAAAACACAAAGTAAGAAACTGTGCCTATTTTTTACTTTTGAGAACAGGTAAGTTGTAGGAAAGTGACCCCATTTTGAAGTTCCAGGACAAACAACTACATATCTGCTAAATGCTTGAGTTTAGGAGCTTATCTGAGGCGGACATTTCTTGTGGAAAAATAAATAAATGCAGCAGAGTGTGCACATTTATGTTGTTGCTAAATTGATGTGCTAATTTCTAAGGCTAGTGGTGGAAATCCATTAATGTTTACTTTCCTGTCAGAAACCCACACACCATTAAGTAACAGCTGCTAATTTTGTTTTGGGGTAGATTTCTGTGTTTGATTGTCTTTTTTTTTCATTTTTTTTTTCACTGCAGAAGAGCACAGATTTCTCCTATTATCCATATCTCATCTGAAACTGTCTTGCACTCTGAAAGCTGTAGTCCAAGGTCACATTTTTCACCAATGAAAGCAAAGCCTGTTTTGGAAATTATCATCTCCCCAGGTTACCCAGACCAAATTAAGGTAGCAATTATCAACAGCCCAAGCAGAAAGCTGAAATCTGCCACCAATTGTTAAGCATTCTACTGAGTCACAGAGCAGCTATCAGTTTTCTCCCTCAAATGCCACAGGCTATAAAATTTTAAGTAGTTTTCTCAAAGGCTTCCCCACAGTTATCTGTGTCTGTCATCTGCAGACTGAATTGCCATGATGTACCTTCTGTGGAGTGTTTGGAGTGGCTATAAACACATTCTGAATTAAAAGTCTGCCTAATGAGAAATCTCTCTGTCTCCAGGTTCTCCAGCACCTGAAATGATCTGCCTGCTCCTCTTCCAGCACCCAGTTTGGGGCTTCTTTGTTTTCCTGTAGTTATCTGCAATAATTTCAAAACCCAAATAATTTCTGGGAACACTACAAGCTTGAATTTTAGAAATACAAGGGATTATTTTTGTTGCCTGCTCCCTGCTTTATATACACTCACATAACCAAGAGACCACGCAGAATGCTTATACAGCCTGTTCTCAGATTTGTATGGAGAGAACTGGGACCAAAGTGGTCTCAGTGGACTAATGAATTCACCCCAAAATAATACAAACAGGATATGCTCAGCCAACAACAGAAGCCTGTGCAAAAAAATCCTTCTCTATGTGTGCAGCAAATGTTTGTCAACCAAAAAAAGAACAATTTGCTCCTGAGAGAAGGACACTTTCTCCCAGGATGCCCCTTGTATGTGACATCAGCTACACCCTCAGGGCCTGCTCTGATTTCCAGCATATCCCCCCTTTTCCCCAATTACAAACAACAAAACCTGTGGTAAATGCCAAACCGTAATGTCTAGGTAGAGTTTAAGGATTCAATCTGTAAACTGCACATATAAAGAGAGGAAACAGGACCTAGTTCAGCTTCATCCATCCTCCATCTGCTTGAACTGGTGAGAGACCCAAAACCAGGGCCATTTGTTGTACACACTGCCCCAAACTGCTCAATTTTGGGGGGTGAAATCCTCACCAGGGCCTCTACACAACAATCCTAATAAAAACCCATTGAAGCAAGGAATCCTTTCACAAGGGAATCAGTACTTGACACTCTGAAAGTGAGAAGTTCTGCTCATGTTTAGCAGAGTATGTGACCACTTCAGGCAAATCACCAAGATTTCTAAAAAATTAAGCTCTATTTTAGTCAGATTTTAAGGAATCTGGTACTTACTGAATGTGTAGCCATAACTGTTTAGTTTAGACACCAAGGAGATCAATGTTTCAGTACAGATTTTTACAATTCTTGTCCAGTGAAGGCTTCAGTGGTGGAAGCAGAGTGGTAATTAACATACTTCTAAATTGTGCATGTCTTTTTCTGACCTAATAATACACATTCATGAAAGGCCCAATCTGGAGTTTTCCTTATGAAGAATGACAGCTGAGATTTCAGTTTTGAGGTTACAATGGCACTTATAAGAGTCAGAGCAGGTTACATTAAGGCAAAGTCAGATAAAGGATTTTTCTGAGAGGATAAAAGAAGTTTTAAGAGTTTGCAGCACCTTGGGAAAATACAAATCCAAAGAACTTTTTGCAGATCAAGCAGATGTCCACAAAAGTGAATGCAAATGTTATTAATCATCAATGATTCAAATACAATGAAAATCCTCGACTCCTTCAAATGGTCACCTCTTCCCAAAGGATTTTATTACCACTTAAAGATTGAGTCTCAACTTGTGTAACCTGGAACACTTGATGATTTAGCAGCACTTTAAAAAGAGATTTGTTTACTGTGAAGCCATGCAAAGGTTATATAAAAAATCCTCTTCCTATCAGAGACCTCTCCCATCTATTCTTACAGAGGCTGCTGGAAGCTTTGCTTAATGAGATGGAATTTTTGACCCAAGACTTTTCTGCTGAGGTTGTATTGTTTCAGCTGCTGTCATCAAGTCAAGTCAACTCAGCACTCCTGCTACACCCTTTGTCCCTTTTAAAGCCACTGTAATGCTGCTCCAAAGAACTGATGTCCAGCCAGAATACAGACAACCTTGGGAAGCCCTTTGCTTACACCTGACCAGAAAGAGAGCACATGTGTGCAATTAATCCACTGCAAAAGACTTCCAGAATTTTGGGAGACAGGGAAACAGGCTGCCAAGAGTATTACTCATCATGTGCTCTACCTTTGGCCTTAACTTTGTAGAAATTCCACTCTGAAAGTATTTGGAAGCTGAAATACAACACACAGGGCTTCTCTCCCCTGAGGGGGGGAAGTCCATTGACATGAGAGGAACAATATTGACACCTGAAGCTGAGTAAGGAGGAACTACAGAAGTGCATCAAATAATTCTGGTATGAATTCAACAGTGTGATGATTTAGGATCACTCCACAGATGTAAAATATGTAAAGGGAGATGGTTCTTGCAGAATTCAAGACAACAATTCAAGAACAGTACTTTGGAATGAAGAGGGAGAAAGCGTGAAGGAGGGGGAAGTGGGAAGAAAAGAAAATATATGTAATGTAAGCAGGGAGGAAGATCTTCATCTCTGGCACTGCATGGAAAGCTCTCAGCTTTCAATATTAAACAAGTTATTTGACCTTGAGGCACTAACTTTATGATTAGAATGTATTTAAAGGCATCTCAGCCAAAGTGTTTCCTATTCATTGTGGCTGATAAGCACTGAAGAGGGGCTGGATTTCACTGCTCTGAAATGCAGAAACCTTGTCCTAAGTATAAATAAGAAACACATTCTTCTGTTGGACACACCAAACTTTAGGACTTGCATCAGGTTATCTAAGTATGAAGGGTCTGTTTGCCTTCATAACTCACTCCCAACTTTGCTGGTGTTGTAAGCAATTAGTGATGGACAGATATGATGTCAATAGGGTTATTTTATGAGAGCAACTCAATTATCCAGAAATTATTTTCCAGATTTGAAAGCAGATAACTGCATGAATTTATTCCAATTTCCCCTCAGTCAAGATCAGACAGATGGCATGGCCTAATTATACCTGGACTACTGCACTTTCAATAATTAATCTAAAAGTCATTCCAAATGCAAGAAGCAACAAAATTCAGCCAAAATAGCCATTAAAAATAAAATAAAACACTTCAAGGCAGCCAGCTATGATTCAGCAGTTAACTAATCAATCATTCTGTAGCACTAGAAATTTGTTGCATCCAATTTTAAGTTATTTTTGAAAGTAGAACTGAAGTTCTAAATCACAGTTTTCCAAACATCATTACTAACCCAGATGTGGAATAATAAAAATAAATACAAAAATTATCATTAGTTTTAAGTGGTAGCTTTGTTAATAATTTAAGTAGCAAAGACTATTAAATAAAATAATGTACTCAATTAAATGTGACTGTCTCTTCCACATCACTCTATGAATTTTCCATTCCTTTCTGCAGTTGCTTGGAAGAAGGTTCTACAAGAAGCACTAAAACTATTATCAATATTTTCGTGGCATGTAATAATATTATATAAATTCAAAAATATAAAGTAACTGATTTTTGTGACTGCCAAGACATTCTCATAAGTATATTGCAAGAAATGCCTGGGCAAAGAAATCTCTCTCCTTTTCATCTTTTTAGATAGACAAATTTGAGGCAGGCATGTGAAGTGTATAAATAACCAGTGGCAGTCCAATATAACAAACAAAAAATTAACTAATTAATGTACAGAAGGTGCCTTTGTTATTGGACCAGCCGCAAGACTGAGAGAAAGGAACAATCAGGTACATAGAAGAGAGAGGATGTTGTTCAGAGGCCTGGAAGGAGCTTGTTGGCAGATTCCACCCTCTCCACTGTGAATCATATCACGGACATTTCAAACACAGCAGAACCAAAGATCTTTTCAGTAGAAATGCACTCATCTGACTTCAGGCAAACACAAAGAGTTCACACACTCCATGGAACAGGACAGACATGAACCAGGAGCAGCAAAAGTCCTCCCAACTCTTTCCTTACACATCTTGAAAGGTTCATCTGTTAAGAAGTTCCAAGACCCAGCAGCTCCTGGCCTGGAGCAGTGACTTCAATGTTGGGCGAACAGGAGCTGAAGGACCCCCAGCAACACTCACCTGCAGCTCCTTGACCACCCTCTTGATGAGGTGGGTCCCGAGTTCCACCCCCTGCAGTCCCTGCTGAGTCAAACTGATGGAGTAGAAAATTGCTGTTGTGATTTTGGCTGGATCCTCTGTCTCTAAAGGAGGCACTTCTTTCACTATGGCCTGCAAAAATAAGAATAAAAAAAACCCCACCAAGTTAATAATAGTTATTATCATCATTATGGGGAGGAGGTCTTTCTTTCTAACTTTTATATGTATGAACACTTTTCCCCACTGTTTTATTCATTACCCTCTGTGAGAAATAATAAAAATCTAATGAAAAAGTAGAATGAAGAGCTGCTTATCCATTAGTAAGTGCAGGAAATAACTGTAACATGATTTAAAATTTTCAGAAGTAATTGCAACCCCTTTGAAGTTTTAATCTCATTTCCTCCATTTTCCTTTATATTTCTTCTCTTATTCTTCTTGCACTTGAGCAACTCCACAACATTTCAACTTGTGTAATACAGCTACATATACACAACATCCCTGTAGTCTTTGCAATTCTCTCACCTCTTAAAAGGATGAAAGAAACACAAATATTGACAAATTGTAAAGAATTACAGACTTTTAAAAGAAGCACACTGCAATTTGCTGTGTATTCAATGCATCAGTGGCTGTACCTGGATGTTGCTGGAGATATCAGTGGTCAGTGCCACGTGCAGGACTATCAGTGGTTCTCCTGGGATTGCACAGTGAGAAAAAAAGTAGCACCTTCTATAGGACCCAACTCGATGCTTCATGTCAAGCCAGTTTCTAACAGGATGCACAGCTTCAGAGCTCAAAGAAAAAAAGTGGAAAAAGTAAAATTATTACTATTTTTTCATTTAAAAATAGAAGTCAGTTATTAACCTTACAAGTTTTCACTTGTCCCACTTGATGTGAGGGACAAAATTCTCCACACAACATTAATTTTCAGTCATTTTCAACCTGAACACAACTTTGAATAATTGGCAGAAATCCAGAAGATTCAGAAATAATTCAGTTCCAGCCAGGAAGGGAAACTTCACTAACTTAAAAGTTAAAAATGCTCTTGAGTGTTGGGCTGCTGGTGCAGACTGAGGGGAAAAGGTGGAAGTGCCAATGGAAGCAGCAGTGGGAGCAGCACCTGGGGGAGGACAGGCAGTGCTGCAAGAATCTGGGTTTGCAGGAAAAACAAGGAAAAGGGGAAAGAGTAACTGAGAAAGCTGGAAGAAAGCAGTCTGTGAGTGCAGTGTGTGAGCTAAAGGATCAAATTATGGGACAAATGTTCCCTTTTATTGTTTACTTAATTCAGTTTCTAAAAGTGTGTAAAATAACAAATGCAAATATTCCATAATTATACTTTGCTCATGGTTCAGTACTGAAAATCAGAGTCTTGAAAACAGTGGATCTGTGCAGCCACAAGCATTTCATCCCCCTTTCAGCAAGGAGTCTTTCCAATCTTTAGCACTTACTCACTAATTTTCTGGAGGACTTCACAAGGGGATTGCCAAGTGACCCGCTCCAAGTTGAGGAATCCTGTGGAGAACCACTCTGAAAGCATGTTCTTTAAAACTCCACTCATTTCCTGCAAACACAAGATGGAATTCTCTGCTAAGTGAGGGAGAACACAGGAATGTGAGTAAAGATAAGCCTGACTGATTCCAGCTCCAACCCTGGGAAGTTAAAGGAAACTAATGCACCTCCTTGAGAGGATTAACCCCATCATAGTTCAGGACTGAACCAAGGAAAAGGCTGAAAACACCCTGTTTGCAGTAACCTGCAGGCAGAGACAAGGAGGAGAAGGCAAAAACCACTGTAGGTGAAAAGCAGACAATAGGTGGAAGTATCTGAGCAGCCTGGGCCAGAAGGCTGCAGTTGTACAGCTGCTCACACTTAAATACCACAGAAATATCTTTCAGCAGGACACAGAACCACAGGCTTCTTCTCTAGAAATAAGAAAATCTGTCGGCAAGAAAAATAAAAACAGCAGCACAGGACCACAAAACTGAAAAATCAAACCAGCTTTGGAGCACTGTGAAACAGATTAAACCCAACTCTAACATCAAATAGTTTCAGAAACATTCATTGTGATTTTTATATTCCCCACTAATTTCCTGCTGCCTGTATTATGAGAGATTTCCAGCCTCAAATTCTTTGAATTTAAGAAGTATTCCTTAACTCAGCACAGCATGAACATCCCTTCAAGAGTGTCCTGAGCTGGTTTTTTTTTCTTCCACTGCCCTGTACGCAGGACTCAGCCTGATCACAAACACCAGCTTACCTGACACCAGCTAAACAACCATTATTTCAGAACAAAAACTCTTCACTTTCTATTCAGACCTTTATTAAATAGCTACTGGTGCACATAAGAAGACAAACTTAGACTCCATTGTATTTCAGCTTGCTAAATTTAAACAAAACAACAGAAAAAATGTATAAATTTAACAATAAAACACTGAACACTCAAAATATCTTTGCAAAGCTCAGGTGTAGTCTCAGGACCTTCACAGCAGAGCAAAAATATTCCCTGTTAAACCTGACAAAGACAGAAGCTGCAGAGGCACTTGACAAAAGACACATCGAAGAAGGTTCTTGCTGGCCAAAGGAACTGCTACAAATATTCCAGGACTGAATAAGAGGATGGTTTTACTCCTTAATTCCATGCACTAGAAAAACTAAAATTTTCAAACTCAGAAAAAATTTTCAAACCCAAGAAATTCATCTGCACAGAACTAATCTGTCAGGCATGATTTGTTTTTCTTCCCAATGCATCCTCCCTAAGGAAGTATATCCTTATTGGTTGGTTTATTCTGAATCCAAGGTACTTTCCTTGTGAATCCTCCAGCTCTGAAGTTTTCAGATAAGTCATTGTCATCCAGTTCCCTCAGTGTAGTGAAAGCTTCCAGGTATTTCAGGATTGTTTTGTTTTTTGTACAGACACACCACAAACCAGAATGAGCTGGAGTTGTCAGACCTGGGGTCAAAGGCACAGATCCTCAGGGCTCCCTCATCACCACCCCCTTTCTGGAAATCCAATGGGAGACTGCTGATGGAGGCACTGCAGGATCTGCTCCTCATCCCTCAGCAGAACGTGGCTCAGACACAAGGAGTGACTTGGGAGGAAGGCAGTTCTGTGCCTGGACTGGGCAATGCGGGAAACATCAGAGTCACACCTTTGGCTTCCCTGAAGCACCTCCAGCTTCGGCCAGTGCTGGGATACAGGGATCCCACTGGAAAGTGGGATGTTTTATGAAACACCAGGGCAGTGTGGAGGCCAAAGGGTCGGAACAGATTGGGTTGGAAGGGACCTGAAGCTGAAGGAGAGCAGGGTTAGATGGGATACTGGGAAGGAATCCTTCCCTGGGAGGGTGGAGAGGCCCTGGAATGGATTTCCCAGAGAAGCTGTGGCTGCCCCACCCCTGGAAGTCTCCAAGGCCAGGTTGGAGCCACCTGGGATAGTGGGAGGTGTCCCTGCCCAGGGCAGGGGTGGGACTTAGATGAGCTTTGAGGTCCCTTCCAACTCATTCTGGGATTCCAAGATTCTGTGTTGACAAAATTTCTGCATAAAACTTCACACTACCCAAAACTGCAGTTCATTCAAGTCATCTGAGCAAAATTCCAAGCTGCGTTCAACCCCACAGTACAGGGGACATTTCAGAAAGGCTTTACTCCAAAAGGACAGTCCCAGGGTTGGATCCCTTATTTTGTAGATTTAGTGATAAGCAAATTCTTGTTTTCATTTCAGAGGCCTTTCCAGCCATAAAAATTACATCTCTAACACTTCATTGAAAAGAAAGAAAAATTCATTACTCAGCATCCCAATTCTAAATTGGAGCAAGACACACTCAGATGAGGATTTCAAATTACCAGCTATACCTCAATTGCTATTAACCCAGTAGGATAAATTCTGATTATTTTTTTCTCATTGCTACAAGACAGTAAATTACAAGCTTTTTAATCTTCACATCAAGTTCCTATTTATTGGACAACAAATAGGAGAACCTTCATTTTTTAAATTATGAAAAACTGTCTCCCTGATGAATGAATATTTCAATTCCTCTCAAACTCCTAAAAAAAATACCCCTCCCAACAGTCAAGTTTATCCATGGTTTGGGAACGTTTGAGGGTTTTAAGCTGAAATGATACATTTGGAATGGGGTTTTTGTGGGTTTGTGGGTTTTGTTGTTGGTTTTTTGTGGTTGTTGTTGAGGGTTTTTCCCCCTCACAAATGAGCTTCAAAACAAAGATGAAGAATATCTCTGGTGAGATACTGAAAAATATCCTCCCAGAAAAACAGGATTCAGGAGTTAGACATGAATTAAAGGAGACTGTTCTCTGCTTTTTTTATTGCTAATAGTAATTACTGCAGTGATAATGGCAGGGCTGAAAATTCCCCTGGCTCCTGTGGTTTATATTATTGGACGTCTTACTCTTAAAAAAAAATTAAAATCATTATTTCCTTCCCCCCTTTCATTTCTGCTCATTTAGACAATGAGTAAAGTGACTTAATCACCTGCATTTATTTTACTGTAATCTGTTGAACAAACACAAAATAGAAATGCTTCATCAACCAATATCTAACAGGCCAAGCTGCTCCTGTGCTGAGAACTGCTGAGGAAATAGAAAATATTTCATATTTACAGCACAGCCATGGCCAATCCTTGGCTTTTAACAGGTCTTTCAAAATGCAAAGGAAAAACTAAGGACTGTCTAAGAAATATTTTAGGCATTTTGGGCAAAACCAAAATCCTGGTGGGCCATGTAATGTATTCTGGAATTTTCCTCCAGCACCAAGAAGATCCATTTAATTTTATTTCCACATTTCCTTCTCAGTGCAGATACAAATATTCAGCAGTTTTAAGATTCTTGCTTTATGTCAGAATTTAAATCAAGCCTACACTAATGAAATGGCTGCACAGGACTTTTGACAGGCAAATACCAAACACTTTTTTTCTACAGAAAAACTTTTAACAATGATGGTATTTCTTTTTTTCCAGCAGACCAATACAAGACCAAGATTACAGATACACTCCAACTCCTCAACTCCTGCTTAATTATGGAAGCAGGTTTATTTATAAATCAATTTGACAAAAATGCTCCCTTTTTTCATTATCTTTTGCCAGCAGCTTGAACTTTCCACTGACTGTTTTTTAAATCATATGGAAAGATGAAGGATATTTTAAAGGCACCCGTGGAATGATTTGCTACCAGAAATAATAATATTGTGAATTTTTCACCAGGGTCATATTTCAAGTGCTGAAATATGAGTAAGCAAACAAAACATAAAACATCTCCAGAGGGAAATGGTGGCACAGAAAAAGTAAAGAATTGCAGGTGAGAAGGTTCTAAGCAGAAGGAGGAAGAACTGCACTCAGGAAACACGTTTTATTCTGCATTTCAAGGGCTCATCAGAAACTCAACTTTTTTAGGACAGAGGAAAATGAACATGTCCTTTGCTGGAAGGAACAGAACACATGAAAACAACACAACAAAGGACAAAAACAACAGTGTTGTGGAAAAGAATCAGGCCCAGCTTTCCTGTAATTTAACCTTTAAAACAATCTGTGACAGATGAAGAAGGTAACTTTCCTCATATGTCCTGTATGAATTTTTGGTGGACTTCTTAGGAAAAAGTCTGTATAGCTCCAAAAATAGTTCACTGCTAAGTTTTTACCACCTGATCAAGAAACTTGTGATGAAATACTCACCACCTTTCCCAATCCACACAGGACACTCCCTGCACCATAACAACCTGTCCCTGAATGCCTCTCACTTTTCTGCCTTGCTCTGGGTGATGATTCTGCCTTCTAAAAACCAAGAGATACACAGACATGTACATATAAAATATCCCTCACATGCAGCATGTTCCTTCTCCTTGCACAATCCAGCATTTTAAGAATTTCCAAGGCATTGCTCAGGGTTTGTTTTCAAGATCTAAGGAATTCTCCCAGTAAAGGAGTCACCCATTTTCTCCATTTCTTGTAACTCAGCTTTTTTTTTGCCTTATACTGATGTGGGCACAGTTAATGAGGTATTTTGGGGCACACATCACAAACCAGCAGAGTAAGTTACACATTTCCATGTCTTTACTTTAAACATCCATTCAGCTCAAGAAGTGATTGATAAGAAATAACTGAGGCCACTGGGAAGATGTTTATTCTTGGGAATAAAGAATACATGTTTTATCACTAGAAGGGTTCTCAAGACTCAAATTCTTTATCTAAACGGAAAAAAAACCCTTTTGTTTTAATGTTAACCCCCACCCAAGTCTAGAGCCTGAACATTCTGCCACATGGTTTTCTCTGTTCTTGCCACTCAATCTCAGAACAGGCAATAGAGGAGCTCACACCCATGGCTTTAAGGTATCAAATTAAATATCTGTGTCCTCACAAACCACTTGCACCAGTCAGTAACCACCTCCATTTCAGAGTCAGTCAATCCTTCCTGTCTTACTTCCCCAAGGGCAGCTCTTTATCGATGCTTTAGTTTTGAAGAGAGTATTTTCCTACTTTTAAATGTCTTGTGTTTCTGCATGATTTGACACACATACATTTACATATTTCCATCCTGTGAATTGTGCAAACTCACTCTGGTTTTACTTTAGATGACCCAAGAGGATGTGGAATCTCACCAACGTGATCAGTGTGGTCACTTGACAGAACTGACACCAAAAACATCCTTTTCTTGTCAAATCTAACCTGGATCTGCATTTTGGCAAACAAGTCATGGCCAGGGCATCAGCCCAACCTGCTGACCTGCCATCCTGGGGCGCCTGCCACTGTCAGCACCTCCAGCCTTCCTTCCTCCACAGCCCTCACCCCACACACCACGGAACCCCTGGGGATGTTCCAGTTCCCCTGCTGGGCCACCACACACTGGGAAAGACCTGTGGGGTCATGGAGTGACAGATCAGCCCCTACACTGAGGGCCACGTCCAGTCCTTCCCTGAACACCTCCCTGGGCAGCCCCTTCCAAGGTTTAATCACCACTTCCGTGACGAAATCCTTCTTGGTGCCCAAATTATTCTTGATATCCATCCTAAACATCCCCTGGTGCAGCTGGAGGCCGTTTGCTCTTGTTCTGTCCCTTGTTCTGTCCCTTGTTCTGTGGGAGCAGGGCCTGAGCCTCCCCTGGCTACAAACTCCTACCAGGGAGTTGGGAAGAGCCAGAAGGTCCCCCCCGAGCCTCTTTTTCTCCCAGCTGCTCCGCATTGGACTTGTGCTCCACTGCCCTTCCCTGGACTCGCCCAAGCACCTCAACGTCCTTCCCATGGAGCCTCAAAAGCGACTCATGTTCCCTTCCCATCCGGGGCAGCACAAGCCCCAACCCGCATCCCCCCGACCCCCTCCCAGAGCCGCCCTGCCCTCACCTTGACGTGGGGCCCATCCACCGCCTTGCTCGCCAGCCCCTCCACCAGGTCGCCCCTGAGCTCCACGAGGAAGCGCAGCCCGCCCTCCAGGCGCCCCAGCTGCTGGAAGAGCCCCCGGTACCGGGGGTTCAGGTAGTACCGGAGCCTGTCCTCGGCCTGCAGCAGCGCCCCGGGCTCCCTGCGCTGCTCCCGGGCCTGCAGCACCTTGGNCTGCAGGGCTCCCTCCGGGCGGCCGGGCAACCCCCGCCAGCCCTGCTGCCCTGGGCTGCACCTGCAACTGAGCAGAGGTCTCGGGCACAACCCTACACACCTTCTCCGCATCCCTCATCCCCACCCCATTCTGGAGAGAACCACCATGTTCTTCCGCTGCCTCGGCCCCGTCTTCCCCGTACAGAAGGCAGCGGCCGCGGCCACGGCCGGCTCATCCCGCACGGGACACACCGCCCCCGCCGGGCGAGGCACCGCCCACGGCGCGCGCTGATTGGGTGGGGCCGCAGAGTGACAGCTCGCCCCGCCAATGGGAAGCGAGGAGAGTGAGGCGCGGGGGTGTGGGCGTGTGGAGGCCGCCATGTTGAGTGTGGCGGGCAGGGGCCACGGAGGGGGGTTGCTGTTCGGGGCTCCCTGTCACCGCCCAGG